>LBNU01015921.1:7597-32438 GCA_014162995.1 Artemisia annua
AGTCATAGTTCGGAAGTTGAGATGTGACACGCGTTGGTGCCATAACCAGGATTTTGTTGATTCAGCCTTTGAAAGTAGACAAATGGGAGAGGAAGCGGTCATGTTGGACATTGAAATTGTATAAAGACTGTTTCCACGTGTGCCGGAAATGAGATCATTTCCTTGTAGATCACGAATAAAGCATGTTTTCTCCCTGAATGCAACTTCTAGATCACCATCACAAAATTGACCAACAGAAAATAGATTGTGACCAAGGCCTTCAACATAATAAACATGACTAATTTCAATATTCCCACTGACATAGTCCCCATAGCCCATAATTGCAGCGAAATGATCATTCCCGAATCTGACAGTACCAATGAACTTTGAGACAAAGTTTTTTAACAGTTTGAGATTGCCTGTCATGTGTCGGGAGCATCCGCTATCAACAATCCAGAGAACAATTTGCACCACCTGCATCTCATGAAAGAGACGACGATGGTACAATGGTAAGGGTGGAACTCGAAGAAGTTGTGGGTTCCGTTGGGTTAGAAGCACACATGTTAACAAGTTTAGGAATCCATTTAAAGTTATGTGTCCTTTGTAACCAACGTTGCCAATTCCAACTAGATTTAGCCTTCTTTATATCAAATTCAGTGACAGTTGGCATGATCCTAGAGGTATTGTTCGCAACTACTGGGTTGACTATATCATTCTTAGAAACTACACAGGGCATACGTCCTAGCACAGATTTAGAAGCATTAGTGGGCCTAGATTTTCTGCCTAATGTATGTTTCTTAAGTCGAGATAAAAGAGAATTTGCAACACATTTAGAATGATCACCAATTAACATACTCTTACGACAAAACACACATGAAGCATCAACTTTAAAAACATTCAAAGGTTCAACATTCGTTACACATAGATTAGGATTACAAATTGCCAAATCAGTATCTAAATCTAGTGCAGAATGAGTCTTATTCAAAGTCCTAGGGTGTTCTTCTACTTCAGAGGCTTCTAGTGTCTCTCTTCTACGTTGCAAAATCCTATTCTTCCTTTTCATTCGTTTATCCTTGGATCTGCTAACGCTATGAGTGGCAACTATTCCTGTAGAAGTGGAAGGATCCAAATTAGACTTCTTAGTGTGTTGAGCTATATTTGTTATGTCTAATGAGTACATTACTGGAGCAATTACATTAGTGTTGACAGATTTCCCTTTTTCAAGCTTACGTATTTTCTCTTTAAACTCAATGATAATGTGCATCTTATCTTGAATTTCACTGTCGAGTTTGCGGTTAGAATAAAAATATTCATCACGACTCTTTTGCCAAAAATCTGTAACTTCTTGCAATTCTGCAATTTCCTTTTCATATCTCGAGATTTTACTTTTAAGTTCCTCGTTTTCGTTTTGGAAAGTTGTAGAAGTTTTGAGACTTTGTAATTCCAGTTCGAAATCAAGACTTTGGTTTTGACACCATTCAAGCTTTTTGTTGAGTTGAGAAATCTCATTTGAAAGTTTGTTTTGCACATCATCATTGTGTTTTCGGAGATTAACGTTTTCATCTTTTAATGTATCAATTTGTTTGGATAACAACTCAACATCATCACAGTGATCATCAACAAGCATAGAAGTGCCAGATTCATAAAGAGAATTCATAATCACAGAAATTATATCAGCACTAAGAACATGTTCCAAGAGTCGATCAGCTTCTTTTTGTAAAAATTGATTTGACGTTTTTGATTTAAAATTGCTTGTTAAGTTTCTTGAAACACATTCATCATAGATGAGACTTCTTTTTGAAGTTCCTGTTTCCTGTGGCGAGCACAATGACGCAAATGTCGTGCAATTGGTAAAAACTGTTTTTGAAACACTTCTCGTTTTTCTCTCTCATGAGGAGTAGTAATAGTAAAAACCGTTATTTTAGAGTTGCGTTCAATGGCTTCATCTAATTGTTCAATGTTATCCATGAAGGTGTCGAAATACTTAAGTATACGACAACGTGTAGGGAGATTTTGAGGTTTGTTATCATTTGGTAAAGGACCATTAATTTGCACCACTGGTTTAGCAGGAGCTACATGAGAAGTAACTTCTTGAGGTTTGATTATGTACCATGGTTGTTCAGATTTCTCTTTTTGCGGTGTGAAAATATCAGTAATAGGAGGCATTTTAGAGTAATCAAAAGGTTTATTGTATGTCACATTTTCCATTTTTGATCGACTCTCTTCTTCAATTTCATATTCCTTTTCACAATCATATACAACAGTACGAACAACAGTATCGTCAAAGAGATGATCTGCACTATATAACTTTGGAATCTCATTGAGTGCTACACGTAAAAAACATGGTGAATCACTTCCAATTGCAAAGCCATGACTATTGTTTGTTCGAGTTACTGAAAACTTTTGAATGGTAGTCACTAAATTGCCAGTTTTATACACAACATTTTGAAATTCTTTAAGCTTGTGTTCCAATTCAACAATCTCATCAACGTATGACTTAACTTTCTTTCTTGTTTTTTGTTTATGTTCCGTGAACTCAGCTTGACAATTTGACAACTCCGCTTTGGTTTTTAAAATTATTGCTTCAAGTTGTGCAATTTGTTTTTTGTGTTCAAACGCTTGTTTTTCCAGCTCAGAAGCTAAGTCATTTTTAGAATCCATAATTTTAGCAATTTGGTGTTCTAATTCTCTTTCGTGACGAGAAGATTTAAGAAAAGCAGCTTCAAAGCCTTTTTCCCATTGAATCAGTTTTTCCGCGTTTGACAGTTGAAATTTATAGCACTCAATATCCCTAGTTAATGATGCATTTTTCTCTTTCAATCTAGCATTAAGCTCTTGACATTTAATGTTTTGAGATTGACTAGTCATAAGAAGGGACTGAATTTCTGAATCTGGACCAGACGAAGGATCAAAATGTTCAACGTGAGCATTGGTATCATCGACAGTTTCAGTATCCGAATCATCAAATGTGACAACCGGGTTAATTTGAAAATCATCAAATATAACCTTTGTGTCCATTTGAGTATTCGTGTGTGTAGATAACAATGAATCATTTTGAACTTCTTGTTCCTTGTAAGATTCAGATGCAGATGGGGAGGCAATTTCATGTATGAGGCATGAGTTAAGATCAGTTACCTGAGAAAGACCATCAGTGTCATAAACTGGGCCTGAGTCACTTATGTGGAGTTCATGCATGTTGGCCATCAGCATAACAGCAGCTTCCAAATCTTCCATGTCATCATCAGAATGTGCATTAGCCATGAAGCTGTTGTCATTTGCATTCGTGTTGCTGCGGGCTTCATCTTTGAGAGCAAGGAGTAATGCCTGTTTGTGATACTTACTTCCTTGAGTTCTCGGTGATGGACATGCAGTTGCCAAGTGACCTATTCCATTGCAGTTATAGCATCTGATGACTGTATTCCCTGATTCAGTATTCCCTGTGTCAACAATCTCTGCCTTTCTCTGAGGGACACCACCATTGTTCCTGAATCCTCCATTGTTGTTAAACCGTTGTCCAGAATTAGAGTTACCCATATTACCACCCGATCCAAATCTGTTACTGTTGCGATTCTGAATCTCAACGCGACCATCGTGAATGACAGCTTGATTCCTTGTATTTGAAGATGAACGAAGTCGATTGTTGGACTTGTTTGAGAATTTGCTGAAAGCCCGAGCAATGAGTGCAATTCCTTGGTTGAGACTGTTGAAGTCCTCATCATCATCGTCATCATTAGCAGTGAGTGGTGTAGACAAGGTGTCATTGTTGTCATATGATGCAAATTGATTTGCAGGAGGGTGCGATGAAGAATCATAAGATGAATACGGAGATGGATTGTTGTGATAAGCCTGTTCTGGATGATAAACATTGTGTTGTAATGGTGGAGCCGGAACATGTGATTGAGCAACAAGCGCCAAAGAGTTTGTAGGTGGGGGCTGTGAATAGTTTCCTCTGAGAGCGCGATCATTGTCAACTTCATGTTGATGATGTTTCAGATAGTCATACAACAAACCATATGGTGTTTCATGAAGGTTTCGGGCTTGTCGAACAAATGTCACATACTTCTGCCAATCAGGACCAAGACATCCTAAGAACTTCGTGTTGACAGCAATCTTTGGTAAGATGATGTTGTGTCTATCGAGGTCATTAATGATGTTAGTGAAGCGGTGATAGTATGACTCAAGTGATTCCATTGGCTCAATCATGAAATGTGTGTATTCCATGTAATGTTTTGACTCCATGTCCTCCTGATTCAACTGAGTTCCTTCCATTAGGAGATGAACATGTTCCCACATTGCCTTAGCAGTTTTCTGAGCATCAACACTGCGAAAGATTGGATTAGGTATGCCTTGCAGAATGTAGATCATGGCATATTCATCAGCTTCTTTTTGAAGTACTTGTTCAGCAGTAAGTTGAGCATCAGTAAGGGGTCTGTATGATTCCGGTATGGGTGGAGTAGCATTAGGATCACCAGGGACATGGGTAGTCGGTGTTACAAATGGGCCTTCATTGATAACTTGTCTCATGTATTTGCCATGTGGTTTTTTGAGTTCAAGAAATCTTAGGAATCGACTTGACCACTGAACATAATTACCGGGTGTGAGCATGGGTGGTGTGTCAAGTGAACCTGCTTCATGTCTTGATTGTTGAGTAGTGATTACTTCACACATTTGGTCAAACCAACGAGTTTTTTTCGACGGTTGAGTGATTTGTTGCATTGGAAATGGTGAAGGTTAAGGCAGTTGTTGATGTTGATGCATCATGACATGTTGTTGAGAGACCATTTGATTATATGGATATGATTGTTGAGGTTGTTGTTGTTGAAATTGTTGTTGTTGTTGACGAAACAATTGTGTTTGATGATAGGGTTGCTGATGATGAAAGTTGTAGTACGGTGGTTGATACATGATTAAATACTTGTTTGAAAATGGATCTTGTAGAAGGTATAAGTGTTATGCCAATTCTCGAAAATTATCCCAAGTATGTTTCCAAAGCTTAAAATGTTGAAAATCTCAAAAAACAGTCAAAGTACCAAAGATCTCGAAAAAATTCAAAAGATTTCGAAAAAAGTTCAAAATTTCTCGAAAAATAGATTTATCGAGAAAATTTTTCCAAATTTTCGAGAAATTTTTCTTTAGTGGAAATTATTAAAGTTCTCGAAAATTACGAAAGGACTTCGAAAGTTTTCCAAGGATCTCGAAAATCAAAAGATTTCGATAAGCCAGAAAAGATCTCCAAAGTTCAAAATTTTTGAAAAAATTCCACAAAATTTTCTAGGTTATACAATAACGAAAATATCCAACAAGTCGAAGAGTATTCTTTCTTATACAAGAGAGAAAAGCACTGAGTAACCAACGAAAACACCTTAGGAGCAGTGACAAAAGATCTCGAAAGTTAGGGTTTTATTTTCTCGAAAAAGTACAAAAAATTGGCAGATTTTGTTTTTGTTAAAAGCAATCCAAAAAGACGTTTTTAATCCNCTGATGTGGTAAAGGATGATTTTGGGAATTTTTTTCATGGTGATGATATTGCTGCCAAATTTGTTGCTCATTTTGAAGATTTCTTTGGTGCTTGTGAAGAGTGTATTCCTATTGATGTCCTGAAAGCCTGTTTTCTAAAAGACTTGATCCTGAAGTTGCTGTGGATATGATTAAGCTTGTATTTGATGAAGAAATAAAGTTAGCTCTTGATGATATTGAAGACAATAAAGCTGTAGGCCCTGATGGCTACACATCTAAGTTTTTTAAAGCTACATGGATGGTGGTTGGAAAGGATACTTGTGATGCTATCAAAGAATTCTTCCCAAGTGGCAAGCTATTAGGTGAGTTAAACTCCACTGTCATCTCTATAATCCCTAAATCTAACTCTCCTAGTAAGATTGTAGACTAGAGACCCATTCTTGTTCTAATGTAGTCTATAAAAGTATTAGTAAAGTTATTACAAACATAATCAAGATGGTTTTAAATGATTTGGTAGATAAAAATCAAACTGCTTTCATCCCTGGAGGCATATAAGTGATAACATTTTACTTACTCAAAAATTTATGAGGGGTTATAGCATGAATGGTGGTGGAGCTAGAAGATGTGCTTTTAAAATTGACATACAAAAGGCTTATGACAATGTTAGTTGGCATTTTCTTGAGTTCATTCTAGGAAAATTTGGTTTTCATCAAGTTCTCATTCACTGGATTATGGTGTGCTTGACCACTGCTTCATTTTCTATATGCTTGAACGAAGATACTCATGGATTTTTTAAAGCTGGGAGAGGTTTAAGGCAGGGAGAACCCATTTCTCCTTATCTCTTTGTAGGATCGATATATGTTGATTATGTGGTGATTCGGGAGGTCTAGTATGGTGGAAGAACATGTTCATCATTGTTGAGTTAGAGAGAGAGAGAGAGAGAGAGAGAGAGAGTTGAGAGAGTGGGAGGTTTCTAGTGAGAGAAACACCTTATGGTGTGTGTGTATTATGAGACACAACCAACCCTCTCCCTTGGTGGGAGGAGGGTATATATACAATTACATAATAATGCCCTATGAAACAGGCTGTGGAGTGAGCTCATAGTGGGTAAAGACCCGACCCACTCCACGAATAATATTTAAAATGATATTAACTACGTACTAACTAACTAAATATTAATATGACTACGAGCTACGTAATGCTATTCTATTACTCGGGGTGACCGAGTCTTTCATGTGAATATTTATATTCCTAAAAATCTCCCCCTAAGGAAGGTCACCCCGGAAAGTATGATTTGAATCTTAGCATACTATTACATGAATTAATATTCTAGCTCGTAGTCTCTGATTCTTCAAGTTATTGANCCTGTTTTCTAAAAGACTTGATCCTGAAGTTGCTGTGGATATGATTAAGCTTGTATTTGATGAAGAAATAAAGTTAGCTCTTGATGATATTGAAGACAATAAAGCTGCAGGCCCTGATGGCTACACATCTAAGTTTTTTAAAGCTACATGGATGGTGGTTGGAAAGGATACTTGTGATGCTATCAAAGAATTCTTCCCAAGTGGCAAGCTATTAGGTGAGTTAAACTCCACTGTCATCTCTATAATCCCTAAATCTAACTCTCCTAGTAAGATTGTAGACTAGAGACCCATTCTTGTTCTAATGTAGTCTATAAAAGTATTAGTAAAGTTATTACAAACATAATCAAGATGGTTTTAAATGATTTGGTAGATAAAAATCAAACTGCTTTCATCCCTGGAGGCATATAGGTGATAACATTTTACTTACTCAAAAATTTATGAGGGGTTATAGCATGAATGGTGGTGGAGCTAGAAGATGTGCTTTTAAAATTGACATACAAAAGGCTTATGACAATGTTAGTTGGCATTTTCTTGAGTTCATTCTAGGAAAATTTGGTTTTCATCAAGTTCTCATTCACTGGATTATGGTGTGCTTGACCACTGCTTCATTTTCTATATGCTTGAACGAAGATACTCATGGATTTTTCAAAGCTGGGAGAGGTTTAAGGCAGGGAGAACCCATTTATCCTTATCTCTTTGTAGGATCGATATATGTTGATTATGTGGTGATTCGGGAGGTCTAGTATGGTGGAAGAACATGTTCATCATTGTTGAGTTAGAGAGAGAGAGAGAGAGAGAGAGAGAGAGTTGAGAGAGTGGGAGGTTTCTAGTGAGAGAAACACCTTATGGTGTGTGTGTATTATGAGACACAACCAACCCTCTCCCTTGGTGGGAGGAGGGTATATATACAATTACATAATAATGCCCTATGAAACAGGCTGTGGAGTGAGCTCATAGTGGGTAAAGACCCGACCCACTCCACGAATAATATTTAAAATGATATTAACTACGTACTAACTAACTAAATATTAATATGACTACGAGCTACGTAATGCTATTCTATTACTCGGGGTGACCGAGTCTTTCATGTGAATATTTATATTCCTAAAAATCTCCCCCTAAGGAAGGTCACCCCGGAAAGTATGATTTGAATCTTAGCATACTATTACATGAATTAATATTCTAGCTCGTAGTCTCTGATTCTTCAAGTTATTGATCTTTGTTCTTCAAGCGATGATCTTTGTGAATAATGTTCCGTTGATGTATGTGATCTTTGAGCATTCTTTGAGATCATCAGCCACCATTAATCTCTAAGTTCATCCTTTGGAGTAACGCCTTCATGTGATGTAGTGACTATTGGACCGGCATGCTCACACTTTACTGGATCAGGAGACTTTGCATCAAAGTTGCGGAAGCGTTGTTTGTAAGTCTCTCTTCATTCATGATCTTTATTGATAATGAGTTGGTAGTGTGAGCATGAGGCATGTATTGACATGATTGAGCTGGAATTAGGAACCACCGTCGCAATCTTTATATGTATACCAGAGATAGCAATAAAGTTGGAGAGCGAATATGGCTTTGTCACTCGCTCTAGATGGTTGGATTAACCTTCAAATCCATGAGGATCGACCTGTGATCAGGTAGAATTTAATTTAAAGAAAGATTCTCCTTGACAGGAATTTCCAGCTTATAGTAATGAATCTTCGAAAGTGTTTGCTTCAGGATCATCATACTAAGCATGTTCCCATACCGGAACGCCTCAAAGCAGACAGCACGGCAGAGTGAATCAGTGAATGTAAATCCACGGATTGATGAGAAATTGATTTAGTGAAATCACTCGTGTGTCATTGAATAAATAATTTTTGTGACACAACGAGTATTTTGTAGCTTGAATCTCATTTTCATCAAAAATACTTTTGTTTGAAGATTATGCACAACCAATGTACTCGAAAATAAGTTGATGAGCACATTGGAAGGTTTTGTACAAAAGCATCCGTCAATCCATTTCCAGGAACAAGTTTGATTCAAATTTGAATCGCCCCATCGTTGCTTTCCAGTTGTCACTAGTTCGATCCTTGAAGGATCTCACATGTCACCTACCAAGATTTAAATGATGTTCACTCTAGAAGGATTTCCATCGTCATTGTAAATAATTGAATATCACTCAGATGTTCTGGCAATACCACAAGGATAATGCGTAGGACTCTAAATATATATTATCTTACTTTCCACGGTGTATGAAACAGTAAGCATACTGAAAGTGTGTCCTAATGAAATTTATGGATGATCTCTTGGCTCTAGACTCAATAGTGCATTTTGATTCCGCAACTGGAGACTGGAGAGGTGTCTCCTGATTCAATATCAACATGGCTCGCAATGAGCGGACGATAGTTTATGCAGGTTTCCCCGTAAGAATGAAACAAGTTCTTTTAAGAGAACTTGAGTGGCTAGGAAGTTTGTGCAGTGCGTCACTGGGTCCATTACGTCTTGTCTTCAATACCAGTGTCGCCTTAGCAACAACCAGTAGCATATTAGTTGAACCCGATTTCTGCCCTAAGGTTGAATATATGGAGGGCTATTTCTTTTCACCCTTTCTCATTACTTTTCTTTTTCATTCTTCAACCCCTTCAGTGCTTATCGAGACTTCATTACTAGAAGCTTGTTGGCAGAAACCCGGTTCCAGTATATTCAACCTAAGGACTTCTACTCTAACTAGAGAATTGTCCCTGGGAAGATCCCTCCGGTTCTGGCTGGATCATGGGAACTAATACCTAACCTTATCATCCTTATAACTCCATTGCATAAAGTAAAATGGTCGGTCTTTGGTATCATTCCATAATTGCCAACATGAATCATTTGCTCCCCCTTAATATGTGCATCGATATACGAAAGAGTTTTGCACATATGAGGGAGGCTACACTTGAGTCCAAAAGATCACATTTGTTTATCAGATTTCATATTTAAATCACATTCTCTCCCTCGATCAAAAATTTCAAACCTTTTGAGATTTGCGATCCCAATTGATTTAAATAGGTTAGAAAATTTGGGAGAAAATGTGGTCTGATTTTAATATATACTGATAATGGAACATCACGACGCTCCCCCTCAATTTGTGAGGGAGAAGGTTAGTGTCAGATATGATGAGTTTATAAATGATTTGGAGTTTAACGAGAAACTCAAAAAAATTCATATATTGACACATAACCATACATTTTTATCATGGTTGAACCGAACAAAGATGAACATTTGATGATCTAAAATAAAATTTGAAATCACTCTCCCCCTCAATCTATGACCATTTATATATTTAACATTTTGTGAAAAATTAAACCTTTTGTCATAGATTGCGTGGCAAATTTTATAAAATATTTAAGTCCAATTGATTTTCAAAAATTGTTTTAAACCACCATTTTAGGTACAAAATATTTTTCTAAAGAATCATAGATGGAAAAATATTTGTTTTTGGTAAAAAGAAGACTTCTCTTCTTAAACAAGAAATAATGCACTGAAACGTACATTAGATCGAGAGTGCACGGATGTAAAGTAATCCATGTCGGGAAGAACTTCATCCGTTGTTAGGAACAACCGTCTTTTTGGCGACTTGTTTTCCTCATTTTGAAAATCGGGTTGCTATCTGAAGTAATAGCAAACCATAATATTACGAACGGGTTACAGTCTGAAATAACTGCAAGCCATTTAGGCATGTTTTGAAAACATTTTGAACTTCTGTTCGAACTTCATTTAAAGACCCGTGTCATTATTGAATGACATTTCTAGGACCGTAAATGTTATCAATGCCAGAAGACATGCCTTGAAATACTATTTTTGGTATTTTTTTTTTATTTTTCTGATTTTTTATGATTTTTGAATATTTTATATTTTTCTATTTACAATTTTTGAAAAGAAAATTATGTACAGAGGATATTATGCAGTTTAAGAATATGTTGAGCTGAATACCGAAAAGAGGATATCGGTCTGCACGTTGTAGAAATTAGTAGTCAACATTTCTTAAACTTTCACCACCAAAGCTTTCGAGGCTCCTGAATAGTCGTCTGAACTTGAACCTTCTCAATGTGAAGCTTTGATAGCTCAGCAACGTATCATCTCACGCTTGGATCGTTCTTCTCATCTTTCTTCCCGCTGAAGGCGGAAGTAATGCGTCCCAAAAGTATCCAGAGACTGCTTCCCCCAAGTAGTTGAAGTGATGCAATCAGTCTCATTATATGAAGCTCAAGAAACCCGAAGTATACACATAATCAAGTGTGTACATCTTTTGTCATCAGAAACTATTTCTTACATCTCTTCCCCTACTTATTTGGAATAATGCACCAAAAGAACGAGTTAAAACACTGATTTTCTCTGTGGTTATGACATTTGTCTTCCCGGAATAACTTCAATTAAGACGAAGTATAAAGCTCATCATGTGTACTCGTTGTGCGTTCCAATGTATGTCTCCTTCCCCATTGCTGGTTTTGATACCTCAGAATCAGCAACACATTTTACGCACATATACTAGAAATCTTTTGAGAAGAACAAAATTAGCTCAGATGTATCCTGTGAGAATCAACTTGCTGAAGAGCAATGTGAGCACATCTAATTAGGGATTTTAACACATACTTTTCACTCTCCCCTAATTAGTGCTCTCCCCCAAACTGGCAACTTTTCATATGAGTGCCTTGAATATGAAGAAGTCTTTTGATAACTAAATGCATATCGTCTTTAGTCTTCTAACACGTAGTGGAGAATGTAGAACAGACTATAGACTCGACCTTCTTAAATGTTGTCCGTTTGGGAAATAAGATATCAACATCTCCATCTCCCCAAATGCATTCCAGTTATATTACATATACCAAATCAGCCCATAATGTACACATGTACCAAATACAAGAAGAAACGATAAAACCAAAGTAACAGGTTGAAGCATTGATCATCTCTGCGGATATCAACTCCGAAATAACTGATTAAGCTCGATCATGTGAACCTGTTGTGCGTCCTTGATGTACACATTTCTCTCTCCCCTGATGGTTGCGATTAATCAGCCCGTGACGTGCACATGAAGTGATAATACCAAAGTACAAGTTGAACCACTGATCATCTTTAATTTGTTTCATAAGACATTAAGCCCGATCACGTGAACTCGTTGTGCATCCTTGGTGTACACATTCCTCTCCCCAGATGGTTGCGATTAATCGGAATCATCACAATGATGTGTACATGAAGTATTAACTGGAAGTCCTTCATCACTAATAATATCAACCCGTGAGAAGATGTCGATAAACCCTCATGATTCCTAAACTGAAGTATTCAGGAGTCATGAGATGATGACTAATTGAGTTTGCTCCCCCTCAATTAGGTCATCGTATGTAAAGAGCTTCTTCAATAAATTATGAAGTTTCTGAATCGGCTCCTCCTCAAACTGATCATCTCCTTTTATAGATTCAACACTTTAACGTCATGATCACGTTTGAGGGTCTTGATATTAACCATCTTCTTCTTTATCATAATCAGTCAATCCACTGGAGAACTAAATGATAACACCAAGTTCGAATCCCAGAAGTGACAATAGAACTCGAATAGAGTAACAATCCACGGAATTTTTCAGAGTGGTAGACACCAATCTCCCCAACATGAATAATTAAGCTCGATCCCTTCGTGATTTATAAGCCCAACATACGCATTTCTCCTCCCACGAAAGAAGAGAAAGAATACACGCCTATTCTCCCCCTCAAAAGTGGCATGCTAATGACCTTTTTTGCCATAGTCGAAAGGAGAAGGACATACGCTTATTCTCCCCCCTCAAAAATTGCATGCAATCACATTTTTGCCATATTTGAGATTCCGTGATGGTTGAAATTTATCAGATGAGGCATAGATATGTGTGTAGCACCAAAAACTACTGCGAAGAAGATGATGATTAAAACACTCTTGAAGCAACCCCTCTTTCGTTTCCTCATCAATTGCTTAGCAACTAAAGAGTTCAATGAAATGTTAAACTTTAGAGGGATTAAATATGTGCTTACAAGAGCCGAATGACCATGTAGAAACATCATCCAACATGTAGTATATTCACCCTTTCCCTTCTCCCCCTCAAAAATTGCATATGCTTGTTGCAATTTTTGATTGAATAAGTGAAGTACAAAAATATAATCCATTGTATGTCGATCTACTTGATGACTGTATGAACATGGGAAAAGCATGAAGCTTGTTGATGAAAATGGTTATAAATAAGAAGATTTCTCTTCTTCCCAAGATAAAGCACACTGAATCGTACACCTTTCTTTTCTTTGATGAACGGGGCCTAAAGTGTTATCTACAGACGCCATTATATTGAAGAGCGAGGCCTGAACTGATATGAACAGGTGTCATTACGTTGAAGAACGAGGCTTGAACTGAAGTGTTCAAACGTCATCTCTCTATTTTCTACTTCTCTCTGCTAACTCGTTACCAACCCCATTATCATTCTGTCGGCTCTTTGTCGTGACCACTGATGGAGAAAATCCCAATATGATGAACTTGAGACTGAAGTAAAATAACCCGAACTTGTGACTTAAGCTTGCACTAATGTGTGACAAAGAGCGGTGTAGAGAGTTCGTGCAACTTCGAATCCCTAAGTACTCTATACTCTTCAACCAACCAACCGTCAAGTATAAGACATACATCACCCCTTGATTATCGACAACTACGAGTGAGTTGTGACACTGAGCACTACAACGTAACTCCTTAAAGTGATAGTTATTTTGTTGTAATTGATGAACTCAAATAAGTACATTTTATCATCATCATTTATTCTATTTATTTAACTTGTTTTACTTTATTATGTATGAGAATCGGTGCTTTAATGTTTACTTTAGTGATTCTCAGGTAAAAACAGGTAATAGGTGAAACTTGGTGATTTTGGACTAATTATGGAGCAAAATGAGCAAGATGTCAAAAGTCTACTGAAATCCAGAAGATGCGCCGTATCTCACTTAACAAATACGCCGCAATATCATACTTAGATGAATTCGAAGACCATTGCCTGACTTTGAAGAATGCGCCGCATAGTTACGTTCCACTCTTAGTTATCTAGTTATCCTAAGTTAGAGTGTCCATAACTAAGAGTGGAACGTATTATCAAGATCAAGTAGATTGTTTCTGGTGAAGTCTTGATAGTGATACGCCGTATGTCAATTGTATAATGCGGCATATCTGGAGTAGAACGAGCTTGATCTTCTTCTTTGACCAAAGTTTCATATGCGACGCATTCTTCAAAGTCAGGCAATGGTCTTCGAATTCATCTAAGTATGATATTGCGGCGTATCTGTTAAGTGAGATATTTGTTTTAAACCACCATTTTAGATACAAAATATTTTTCTAAAGAATCATAGATGGAAAAATATTTGTTTTTGGTAAAAAGAAGACTTCTCTTCTTAAACAAGAAATAATGCACTGAAACGTACATTAGATCGAGAGTGCACGGATGTAAAGTAATCCATGTCGGGAAGAACTTCATCCGTTGTTAGGAACAACCGTCTTTTTGGCGACTTGTTTTCCTCATTTTGAAAATCGGGTTGCTATCTGAAGTAATAGCAAACCATAATATTACGAACGGGTTACAGTCTGAAATAACTGCAAGCCATTTAGGCATGTTTTGAAAACATTTTGAACTTCTGTTCGAACTTCATTTAAAGACCCGTGTCATTATTGAATGACATTTCTAGGACCGTAAATGTTATCAATGCCAGAAGACATGCCTTGAAATACTATTTTTGGTATTTTTTTTTTATTTTTCTGATTTTTTATGATTTTTGAAGATTTTATATTTTTCTATTTACAATTTTTGAAAAGAAAATTATGTACAGAGGATATTATGCAGTTTAAGAAGATGTTGAGCTGAATACCGAAAAGAGGATATCGGTCTGCACGTTGTAGAAGTCAGTAGTCAACATTTCTTAAACTTTCACCACCAAAGCTTTCGAGGCTCCTGAATAGTCGTCTGAACTTGAACCTTCTCAATGTGAAGCTTTGATAGCTCAGCAACGTATCATCTCACGCTTGGATCGTTCTTCTCATCTTTCTTCCCGCTGAAGGCTGAAGTAATGCGTCCCAAAAGTATCCAGAGACCGCTTCCCCCAAGTAGTTGAAGTGATGCAATCAGTCTCATTATATGAAGCTCAAGAAACCCGAAGTACACACATAATCAATTGTGTACATCTTTTGTCATCAGAAACTATTTCTTACATCTCTTCCCCTACTTAGTTGGAATAATGCACCAAAAGAACGAGTTAAAACACTGATTTTCTCTATGGTTATGACATTTTTCTTCCCGGAATAACTTCAATTAAGACGAAGTATAAAGCTCATCATGTGTACTCGTTGTGCGTTCCAATGTATGTCTCCTTCCCCATTGCTGGTTTTGATACCTCAGAATTAGCAACACATTTTACGCACATATACTAGAAATCTTTTGAGAAGAACAAAATTAGCTCAGATGTATCCTATGAGAATCAACTTGCTGAAGAGCAATGTGAGCACATCTAATTAGGGATTTTAACACATACTTTTCACTCTCTCCAAATTAGTGCTCTCCCCCAAACTGGCAACTTTTCATATGAGTGCCTTGAATATGAAGAAGTCTTTTGATAACTAAATGCATATCGTCTTTAGTCTTCTAACACGTAGTGGAGAATGTAGAACAGACTGTAGACTCGACCTTCTTAAATGTTGTCCGTTTGGGAAATAAGATATCAACATCTCCATCTCCCCAAATGCATTCCAGTTATANACACATACTTTTCACTCTCTCCAAATTAGTGCTCTCCCCCAAACTGGCAACTTTTCATATGAGTGCCTTGAATATGAAGAAGTCTTTTGATAACTAAATGCATATCGTCTTTAGTCTTCTAACACGTAGTGGAGAATGTAGAACAGACTGTAGACTCGACCTTCTTAAATGTTGTCCGTTTGGGAAATAAGATATCAACATCTCCATCTCCCCAAATGCATTCCAGTTATATTACATATACCAAATCAGCCCATAATGTACACATGTACCAAATACAAGAAGAAACGATAAAACCAAAGTAACAGGTTGAAGCACTGATCATCTCTGCGGATATCAACTCCAAAATAACTTATTAAGCTCGATCATGTGAACCTGTTGTGCGTCCCTGATGTACACATTTCTCTCTCCCCTGATGGTTGCGATTAATCAGCCCGTGACTTGCACATGAAGTGATAATACCAAAGTACAAGTTGAACCACTGATCATCTTTAATTTGTTTCATAAGACATTAAGCCCGATCACGTGAACTCGTTGTGCATCCTTGGTGTACACATTCCTCTCCCTTGATGGTTGCGATTAATAGGAATCATCACAATGATGTGTACATGAAGCATTAACTGGAAGTCCTTCATCACTAATAATATCAAACCGTGAGAAGATGTCGATAAACCCTCACGAGTCCTAAACTGAAGTATTCAGGAGTCATGAGATGATGACTAATTGAGTTTGCTCCCCCTCAATTAGGTCATCGTATGTAAAGAGCTTCTTCTATAAATTATGAAGTCTCTGAATCGGCTCCTCCTCAAACTGATCATCTCCTTTTATAGATTCAACACTTTAACGTCATGATCACGTTTGAGGGTCTTGATATTAACCATCTTCTTCTTTATCATAATCAGTCAATCCACTGGAGAACTAAATGATAACACCAAGTTCGAATCCCAGAAGTGACAATAGAACTCGAACAGAGTGACAATCCACGGAATTTTTCAGAGTGGTAGACACCAATCTCCCCAACATGAATAATTAAGCTCGATCCTTTCGTGATTTATAAGCCCAACATACGCATTTCTCCTCCCACGAAAGAAGAGAAAGAACACACGCCTATTCTCCCCCTCAAAAGTGGCATGCTAATGACCTTTTTTGCCATAGTCGAAAGGAGAAGGACATACGCTTATTCTCCCCCCTCAAAAATTGCATGCAATGACATTTTTGCCATATTTGAGATTCCGTGATGGTTGAAATTTATCAGATGAGGCATAGATATGTGTGTAGCACCAAAAACTACTGCGAAGAAGATGATGATTAAAACACTCTTGAAGCAACCCCTCTTTCGTTTCCTCATTAATTGCTTAGCAACTAAAGAGTTCAATGAAACGTGTTAAACTTTAGAGGGATTAAATATGTGCTTCGAATGACCATGTAGAAACATCATCCAACATGTAGTATATTCACCCTTTCCCTTCTCCCCCTCAAAAATTGCATATGCTTGTTGCAATTTTTGATTGAATAAGTGAAGTACAAAAATATAATCCATTGTATGTCGATCTACTTGATGACTGTATGAACATGGGAAAAGCATGAAGCTTGTTGATGAAAATGGTTATAAATAAGAAGATTTCTCTTCTTCCCAAGATAAAGCACACTGAATCGTACACCTTTCTTTTCTTTGATGAACGGGGCCTGAAGTGTTATCTACATACGCCATTATATTGAAGAGTGAGGCCTGAACTGATATGAACAGGTGTCATTACGTTGAAGAACGAGGCTTGAACTGAAGTGTTCAAACGTCATCTCTCTATTTTCTACTTCTCTCTGCTAACTCGTTACCAACCCCATTATCATTCTGTCGGCTCTTTGTCGTGACCACTGATGGAGAAAATCCCAATATGATGAACTTGAGACTGAAGTAAAATAACCCGAACTTGTGACTTAAGCTTGCACTAATGTGTGACAAAGAGCGGTGTAGAGAGTTCGTGCAACTTCGAATCCCTAAGTACTCTATACTCTTCAACCAACCAACCGTCAAGTATAAGACATACATCACCCCTTGATTATCGACAACTACGAGTGAGTTGTGACACTGAGCACTACAACGTAACTCCTTAAAGTGATAGTTATTTTGTTGTAATTGATGAACTCAAATAAGTACATTTTATCATCATCATTTATCCTATTTATTTAACTTGTTTTACTTTATTATGTATGAGAATCGGTGCTTTAATGTTTACTTTAGTGATTCTCAGGTAAAAACAGGTAATAGGTGAAACTTGGCAATTTTGGACTAATTATGGAGCAAAATGAGCAAGATGTCAAAAGTCTACTGAAATCCAGAAGATGCGCCGTATCTCACTTAACAGATACGCCGCAATATCATACTTAGATGAATTCGAAGACCATTGCCTGACTTTGAAGAATGCGTCGCATATGAAACTTTGGTCAAAGAAGAAGATCAAGCTCGTTCTACTCCAGATATGCCGCATTATACAATTGACATACGGCGTATCACTATCAAGACTTCACCAGAAACAATCTACTTGATCTTGATAATACGTTCCACTCTTAGTTATGGACACTCTAACTTAGGATAACTAGATAACTAAGAGTGGAACGTAACTATGCGGCGCATTCTTCAAAGTCAGGCAATGGTCTTCGAATTCATCTAAGTATGATATTGCGGCGTATTTGTTAAGTGAGATACGGCGCATCTTCTGGATTTCAGTAGACTTTTGACATCTTGCTCATTTTGCTCCATAATTAGTCCAAAATCACCAAGTTTCACCTATTACCTGTTTTTACCTGAGAATCACTAAAGTAAACATTAAAGCACCGATTCTCATACATAATAAAGTAAAACAAGTTAAATAAATAGAATAAATGATGATGTTAAAATGTACTTATTTGAGTTCATCAATTACAACAAAATAACTATCACTTTAAGGAGTTACGTTGTAGTGCTCAGTGTCACAACTCACTCGTAGTTGTCGATAATCAAGGGGTGATGTACGTCTTATACTTGATGGTTGGTTGGTTGAAGAGTATAGAGTACTTAGGGATTCGAAGTTGCACGAACTCTCTACACCGCTCTTTGTCACACATTAGTGCAAGCTTAAGTCACAAGTTCGGGTTATTTTACTTCAGTCTCAAGTTCATCATATTGGGCTTTTCTCCATCAGTGGTCACGACAAAGAGCCGACAGAATGATAATAGGGTTGGTAACGAGTTAGCAGAGAGAAGTAGAAAATAGAGAGATGATGTTTGAACACTTCAGTTCAAGCCTCGTTCTTCAACGTAATGACGTCTGTTCATATCAGTTCAGGCCTCGCTCTTCAATATAATGGCGTCTATAGATAACACTTTAGGCCCCGTTCATCAAAGAAAAGAAAGGTGTACGATTCAGTGTGCTTTATCTTGGGAAGAAGAAAAATCTTCTTATTTATAACCATTTTCATCAACAAGCTTCATGCTTTTCCCATGTTCATACAGTCATCAAGTAGATCGACATACAATGGATTATATTTTTGTACTTCACTTATTCAATCAAAAATTGCAACAAGCATATGCAATTTTTGAGGGGGAGAAGGGAAAGGGTGAATATACTACATGTTGGATGATGTTTCTACATGGTCATTCGGCTCTTGTAAGCACATATTTAATCCCTATAAAGTTTAACATTTCATTGAACTCTTTAGTTGCTAAGCAATTGATGAGGAAACAAAAGAGGGGTTGCTTCAAGAGTGTTTTAATCATCATCTTCTTCGCAGTAGTTGTTGGTGCTACACACATATCTATGCCTCATGTAGAACACTAGATAATCACGAAACACACATAGAACTTATGGTTTTGGTTCGTTGCAAGTAAGAAAGAAGAGAAAGAAATGTAGACAGAGAAAGTTAGAGAGAGAAAGAGGTGAAGCCTTGAGACAAAACCAAAAAAAAGAAAATAGAATTATGAGAGAAGGCTTACCCTCTCCAAGGATGGAGAGGGCTTATATGTACAAGAGTTTTCCCACTAGGGCGTGCCACTTGGGCTGCGGATCAGGTATACAGTGGGTAAAGACCCGTCCTTCTTCCACGAACTAATCTACTTCTAAACTACGTTTAACTAATTATTGTAACTACTACGAGCTAACCAATGCTTAATCATATCAGGGGTGACCGAATCTTTCTTATACAAAAACGTATTCCTAACAATCTCCCCCTAAGGGAGGTCACCCCTGGAAATATTCACTACTTGGAGATATTCTTGACTTCTTGCATTGAGATCTTTGTAGATTCTTTTGTAGCTCGTAGTGGTTGATTCTTCATGGATAAACGACTCAAGATGACTTCCTTGATGTACATGATGATCTTTTGACTTTGCTCTTCGCTCTTCATCCATATAATTAGCTTCAAGTCATCTTTGAGTGTATGTGTCTCTTTGTGATGTTGTGATTATCTTTGTGATGTCATGCTTACACTTTTTTGGATCATGATCTTCTGCATCAGAGTTGTGGAAGCATAGTCGAAGCCCATTCTTTGATCATGATATCTTAAGTTACGATGTTGAAGTGTAAGCATGAGATGATGAATCTGCATCTTTTCAGCAATCGGCATCCATCGTCAACTTCTTTGTCTTTGGTGTGATTACGCCTTTCCAACATGCCCATACATCTTTGTTGAGTAGATCTTCCCAGTTGAACAGTTCTGACGTCTCCTTTTAGATGTTGGTATGAGCATGTGGAACTAGAGTGATGGTGGTGAACATGGTATTTTTGGTATGTTGAGCTGCATAAAACTTGGTTAGTAATAAACATACCGGCACTTACCAGTTCAGACTTCGAGATCGTCAACAGCATAGTGTGAAGACTTTCTCTAATCCTTACCAAGGCCGTTCATAATCGGATGGCCCCAAAAGGGCTTTCAGTGACATACCGGGAGATCACCCCACGACTGTAGACCTTTTGGAACGCTACCGAACACACTAAGCTTAACCCACAAGAGATTACCGAAGTGACCTGCTGTCAGGGCTGTTTGATGTTGACCCTGGCAGGAGTTTCCACTCAATCACTGGGAAATACTTATGTATGTTCCCTCATAAGTGTTCTAGGTAGATTGCTAAGATCTGCGTAGGACTCAAAATATTACATCTGGTGTCCTTAATGTTGAACAACCAGTGTAGAAGTATCAAGTGTTCCTATGAGATCTTTTGATGCATCTCTTGGCTCTAGACTCGATAAGTGCACATTGGTTATCCTATTCGGAGACTAGGGAGGGGTCTCCTGTTTCAATATCAACTAGCTCTAAGAGACTAGTCGATAGTTTACACCGGTTCCCCGTGAGAATGAAACAAGCTCTTTTAAGAGAACTTGAGTGGTTGGGAGGTTTAGTGCAGTGCGTCACTGGGTCCATGACGTCTTTATCTTCAATACCGATGTTACCTTGGTAACAATCAGTAGCATATGAATTGAACCCGGTTTCTGCCCTAAGGTTGAATAATTGGAGGGCTCTTTCTTTTCACCCTTTCTTATTTCATTTCTTTTTAATTCTTCAACCCCTTCAGTGCTTACCGAGACTTCATTTACTAGAACTTTGTTGGGTTCGTTCCAGTCCTAGCTCAGTCTCAGTCGGCACTCTTCCCTTTCTCACTTTTCTCCTTTTTTCAATCATTCCAAAGGACTTCTAATCTATCTATTGGATTGTCCTTGGGAAGATCCCTCCTATTCTGGTGGATCATGGGAACATATACCTAACCTAACCATCCTTATAACTCCATGCATTAAATTAAAGTGGTTGGTCTTTTGGTATTTTTCCACATTCACCATATAACCAAATCTTTGAAAATTGTCTCAAAGTGTTTATGATAAAGAAACACATTTTGTTAACACTTTGAGAGTTTTATCATTTTTCAAATGCTCCCCCTCAACATGTGCTTATAGGCAGAAAGAAATTTGCACATGTCGGGGTGAGTTGCACTTATTTGAATTGATCGGCTCTAAATAGACATATACCCGAGGGACACGTTTACGTTGCTTAGTTAAAGGGATCCATTATCAGCTTTTAGGTGATAACTAGCCCTATTAACTAACTTGAAGTTGTTCACATTCCTTAAAAAGGAAGTTAGACCCGTCAAAGTACATATCTAAGAAGAGTTTCTCGAAACGGTACATTCTACTTGGACCAGTCCTCTTCGAGACACGTTTACGTCACTGGTAACCCAGCTTGAAATTATTACCCGGCCAGGACTAGTCTTTTCGATTCATGACTTTTCATGTTTCGTCAATTCATGAGTCAAATTCTGAGTCATAAGCAATTCACGGTTTCTACTTGATTATGTAAAAACCCGCGAAAGACTCTTAGCCACTTGCTCCCCCTTAATATGTGCACATTGATTGAATCAATTTTGAAAAACTTTGGCACATACGGGTGAGCTTACAAAAGAGATCATTAATTCATCATTTTAAATGACTTGCTCCCCCTCAATATGTGCTTTGTTCATACTCCAAAATCTTTAAAATTTTAGCACATAAGGGAGCGATCTTTTGAGTCCACAACATCTTTATAAGTCCAAAAACATCACATTTAATCACTTGCTCCCCCTTAGTATGTGCTTTGATTAACATCCAAAATCTTTAACATATTAGCACATAAGGGAGCGTTCTCGAAAGTCCAAAAACATTCTTTAAAGTTCCAAAAACATCACTTTTAAATCAGTTTTCATATTTAAATCACATTCTCTCCCCCGATCATAAAATTTCAAATCTTTTGAGATTTTGTGATCTCAATTGATTTAAATGATTTTAAAAAAAGCTTTGGAGAGAAATGTGATACAGTTTTAAACATTTACTGATTTTGAGACACTTTTTGAATTTTCATAGTAGCTGGTGCACAAAGCTTTTAAAGGTGCAGAAATTTTGAGCAAATGCGCTCCCCCTCAATTAATGGGCCGTTTTTCAATTTTTAACGTTTAATAGCCATTAAAATGAGTGATAACGTATTCGAGAAAATTTAAAACCGATGGCCACCTTGTACACCACAAAATCTCTTTTGAAGAATTTTAGAAGAAAGAGATTTTGGGAAAAGAAGACTTCTCTTCTTTTACTAGAAAGGCTGCACTGAAGCGTACAACTTTTCGGATAATCTGCACACAGTGAAAACATGATAACGTGTTTTTACACGGATTTTGAAAACCGGGTTGCTATCTGAAGTAATAGCAAACCATAATTTAAAGGCGGGTTACAGTCTGAAGTAACTGCAAGCCATAATGTTGAAGCGCGGGTTACAGCCTGAAATGACTGTAAGCCATATAGGCATGTTTTGAAAACATTTTGAACTTCTGACGATGCCAAAAGACATGCCTAAGAACCAACTATTTTTGGTATTTTTGTGTTTTTCTGATTTTTATGATTTTTATAGGTTTTATATTTTTGTATTTTTCTTTTCTGGGTTTTATATTATATAAAAGGATATTTGAAGCGAATCCATTACTCCTCATTCCCTTCCTGAAGACTTTTGAGTGATACTGGCATGAGACTTTCCAAACCAAGTTACTGGAGAATAAATCGAAACCGTTCTCCAGGAAGTGCTTTAGTGAAGAAATCTGCCAGCTGAAACTCTGTCCTTGCGAAGTGAAGTTTCACCAAACCACTGGTAACCCTTAGCAACAACCCTTGTGTTGGGGTATAAAAGATCAAAGTACTGCTGAAGACTAAAGTGCTGCTAAAGTGTTTAAAGTCAAAGTACTATTTGTGATTAAAGTACTGATCGTTGATAAAGTCAAAGTACTGCTTGAAGATAAAGACTGAAGATTAGATTAGGAATATTATGTATAATCTAGAATATTCTAAAGTTAGAGTTTGTATACTTGTCGTTCAAGTATTGTAAACCGACTAGGGTATTCCTTGTGCCTATAAAAGGATCCCTATGAATAACTTGAAGAATCAGAGACTACGAGCTAGAATATTAATTCATGTAATAGTATGCTAAGATTCAAATCATACTTTCCGGGGTGACCTCCCTTAGGGGGAGATTTTTAGGAATATAAATATTCACATGAAAGACTCGGTCACCCCGAGTAATAGAATAGCATTACGTAGCTCGTAGTCATATTAATATTTAGTTAGTTAGTACGTAGTTAATATCATTTTAAATATTATTCGTGGAGTGGGTCGGGTCTTTACCCACTGTGAGGTCACTCCACAACCTGTTTCATGGGGCATTATTATGTAATTGTATATATACCCTCCTCCCACCAAGGGAGAGGGTTGGTTGTTTCTCATAATACACACACACCATAAGGTGTTTCTCTCACTAGAAACCTCCCACTCTCTCAACTCTCTCTCTCTCTCTAACTCAACAATGATGAACATGTTCTTCCACCATACTAGACCTCCCGAATCACCACATAATCAACATATATCGATCCTACAAAGAGATAAGGATAAATGGGTTCTCCCTGCCTTAAACCTCTCCCAGCTTTGAAAAATCCATGAGTATCTTCGTTCAAGCATATAGAAAATGAAGCAGTGGTCAAGCACACCATAATCTAGTGAATGAGAACTTGATGAAAACCAAATTTTCCTAGAATGAACTCAAGAAAATGCCAACTAACAGTGTCATAAGCCTTTTGTATGTCAATTTTAAAAGCACATCTTCTAGCTCCACCACCATTCATGCTATAACCCCTCAGAAATTTTTGAGTAAGTAAAATGTTATCACCTATATGCCTCCAGGGATGAAAGCAGTTTGATTTTTATCTACCAAATCATTTAAAACCATCTTGATTATGTTTGTAATAACTTTACTAATACTTTTATAGACTACATTAGAACAAGAATGAGTCTCTAGTCTACAATCTTACTAGGAGAGTTAGATTTAGGGATTAAAGAGATGACAGTGGAGTTTAACTCACCTAATAGCTTGCCACTTGGGAAGAATTCTTTGATAGCATCACAAGTATCCTTTCCAACCACCATCCATGTAGCTTTAAAAAACTTAGATGTGTAGCCATCAGGGCCTGCAGCTTTATTGTCTTCAATATCATCAAGAGCTAACTTTATTTCTTCATCAGATACAAGCTTAATCATATCCACAGCAACTTCAGGATCAAGTCTTTTAGAAAACAGGCTTTCAGGTCATCAATAGGAATACACTCTTCACAAGCACCAAAGAAATCTTCAAAATGAGCAACAAATTTGGCAGCAATATCATCACCATGAAAAAAATTCCCAAAATCATCCTTTACCACATCAATTCTGCTTCTACTAACCTTTTCCTTAACCCAATTATGAAAATATGCA
>LBNU01015923.1:0-13984 GCA_014162995.1 Artemisia annua
TGGTTTCTACCCGAAAGGGTGATTACATTCCCAAAATATCTTAGCCCTTTGGCGATGGATCGAATGGGGTCATCCGGGTAGTTATTGGTATGCAGGAGAAAATGGAGGAGCCTCCAAAACATGGGCCATCCCACTATAAGGTATCTCAAGATCCTATTATCAAAAGAAGTATTATCATTGTGAAGCGACCTGTCTCTCTTTTGGGGAAAAGATGATAACTAGGCCTCAATTCAGATATAAACTTGAAAAAGAATTCTGCCTTTGTTCTAGAAAGGAATTCAAGGAGACATTTTGTGGGGGCCAATTACGTCCTCTCCGCGTGGTGGACATTTCGATACTTCTATGGTATTAATTGGATGCATCATCCCGATGGTGCCCGCATGATGTTAGCATCAAGAAATTTGCGTTTGCAAGGCTATTAGCCCAAATAATTCAATTAAGAGCACATTTCCCAGATTATCAAATCAAAAAGATCAGACTTGATAATGCAGGAGAATTTACATCTCAATCATTTAATGATTTGTGTATGTCAATCGGGATTGAGGTTGAGCATCTTGTAGCACATGTGCATACACAAAATGGTCTAGCTGAATCTTTAATAAAAAGATTACAACTTATTGCTAGACCACTACTCATGAAATCAAAATTGCCATCCTCTGCATGGGGACATGCTATCTTACATGCTGCTGCTCTTATTAGATTAAGACCAAGCGCATCTCATAAGTATTCTCCTCTCCAACTGGTTTCTCCAAGTTTGTCTCATCTAAAAGTATTTGGTTGTGGTGTCTATGTCCCAATAGCACCACCACAACGAACAAAGATAGGACCTCAAAGAAGATTGGGAATTTATGTTGGTTTTAATTCTCCATCAATTATAAAATACTTGGAACCATCCATAAGGCGCATTTGAAGCCTTTCAGCATTTGCAAGACTAATTAAAAATCTGAGAGTCGTTGCATCCACAACAGGTGAATATGTTTCTTCATAATCTACCCCGGGTATTTGTGAGAAACCTTGTGCTACAAGTCGTGCTTTGTATCTCACAATTTCATTTTTCTCGTTTCTTTTTATAGCAAATACCCATTTATAGCCTATCGGCTTCACATTATCTGGGGTTAATGTCACAAGGCCAAATATTTGGCGCTTTTCAAGTGAATCTAGTTCAGCTTCTATGGCATCTTGCCATTTTGGCCAATCTTTTCTTTGTCGACATTCTCTAATAGATTTTGGCACAGAAACTTCATCATTTATTATTTCACTTGCTATAGCATATGCAAAAATTTCATCAACACATGTTTCATTACGATTCCATGTTGTACCATTTTGTACAAAGTTTATTGAGATCTCATATTCATTTGGTACATGGCTATTCTCAAGAGATTTTTCCACAGTTTCTGTGTTATTATTAATCTCTTCTGGGATTTTATTGATAACAACTTCTTGGACTTTGCCAGTTGTATTCTGCTCTTTCCTTTTTCTTGGATTTGTATCCTTAGAACCCATTGGTCTTCCACGCTTTCTGCGTACATTTGACTCATTCAGAGTTTCAGGAATATCAATTCGAGAAGGCGCATTTAAAGCTGGAATATATGATTTGTTAACTCTTTTTGTATCTGTAAATGCATCAGGCAATTCATGCTGAACTTATTGCACTTTATGAAGCTGGTCGAGAATGCGTTTGGTTAAGATCAATGATTCAAAACATCCAAGAAGAATGTGGGCTCGAGTCTATTAAAGGAAATCCAACCATGTTATGTGAAGACAACGCGGCATGTATAGCTCAAATCAAGGAAGGATATATCAAAGGTGACAAAACAAAACACATTTCTCCGAAATTTTTCTTTACATATGATCTACAAAAGGATGGAGTTATTGATGTTAGTCAAGTTCGATCAAGTGACAATTTGGCTGATTTATTCACAAAGTCTTTGCCAACAAGAGTTTTTGAGCTACTGGTTCGTAAGATTGGTCTTCGACGCTTAAAAGATATGTGTAACACCTGGTACTTTTCCTAAAACCCATTTCTAGCCAAACTTCTATTTTCGTACCTGAGATACTTTAAATTTTTAATGCATATTAAATTGGGCTTGAGAAGCGTGAGATATATTGGAAACGAGAATTTATTCCTTGATTGACTCAACACAACCTAGAAAACTCGAATTGTATTGCATTTGCCAAATTATTTGATTTATTTTGAGTTTGAGAAAAACTCTGAAGTTTATGCTTGATTTATTGGAAAAATGTATTCGTGAACAATGGCGCAAGTTTCGTAAATTTTCGAGTCTTCTATGTCGTTTGAGCCCGAACCGTTTTTTACGAGAAGTTTAGCTCATTGGCAAAATTGGCCCTTGATTATTTCATTTATTACCCTACACTTATTAATAAAACCCACCCTATACTTAATATAAATACCCATTTATTATTTACTCATTTTCACCACACTACACTCTCTCACCTCCTCCCCTCTCTCTCTCCTACTGCCGCGTCACCCCCCCCCAACCCAGATTCCGGCCGCCGGAAAATTATTTCCGGCGACCCACCATCTACACCCCCTACACCGAATCAATAGATCGCGACGATCCCCGTCACCCTCGTACCACCCAGCGCTCCCCCAACCACCCCGTAAAGATCAAGGGTATGCCAGCCCACCGAGGATATTCATGAATGATTCGGTTTTGTTGTTGCCTCCTGAATTTTTTTTTTGTTTTTTTTTTTTTTTTTTTTTTTTGCTAATAGAGAGTTATAGAGTAATGGTAGTGAAATGTGAAAAAAATAATTTGTAAGGATGGGTAGTTTATAGTGGTGAGAAAATGGTTTTAATTTTTTTTTTTTTTTTTTTTTTTTTCAATCTAGGCTGTGTTTGGATTACCTGCATACATTAGGGGGGTAAAATCGACTTTTTTTTTTTTTTTGTTTTAATGTAACGCTAGAAGACGTAGGGAGGGGCCAAAGTCATGTTTTAATGGGGTCAGAGGTATGACGCTTAACGTGCCCCGTTAACGCCGATACCAGTATGGTAACCGCATCGTTAACTGGAAATGTGAAGAATAACGTGGGGTATGTTGGTTATTGTACCGAATCTTTAAATGTTAACGGTTCTTTTATTAGTTATTTTTGTTGGGGGGGGGCTGTTTTTTAAAAAAAAAAAATAGATAAATACGAAGTGAAAAAAAAGTAAAAATAAATGATTAATTATTTAATAATAACAAACAAGTTAAAGAAAAGGTAATTTCTCATACGTCCTGTACTATTTGTTCACAATACCTAGATAGGCTAGGTATGCGTGTGTGTGTAGCCATATTATAGTATCGTATACATATATAATATATATATATATAAGTATATATTAGTAGTATATATAAATAAATAATAAAAATATATATATATATTATAGGTAATATACTATATTATATAGTATATTTGAGTTTGAACAAATTTTTTTTTATTATATACATATAGAAAGTTGGATTAGATTCATATAAATAATTATATTCTTACTTTATATAGTATAATTATCTTATTCTATTATACGAGGATAATTTAATTATAGATTTAATACATTTTTAAGTAAATACGTATTATATAGTAAATAACTTAAACACATTTATAGATTATATAATACGCTAGTTAAATATGTGATATTATGAATAATTTAATTGTGAAATATTAAGCGCTATACATGCTGTCATGAATACGTATTTGAGATAACTCCAGTCAATGCTTCAGGCGGGGTTACGGTCACGATGACTAATAATTATGCGCTCATTCGGTGAACATGACATTTTTATGTATGATACTTGATGCTTTATATTAATTAATGTTGAAGATTATTTAGAGAGATCGGATTAATTGCACAGACATTATTAGAATGTTTATTTATACTATATTTCCATAACCGTCATTCTGAGAGCTCTCTTTAGCCTTATATCTCTATCCTTTGCTTGTCTAATCATATAATGAGGATTTTTTGAAATCTTTCTATTAATAAGTAAGAAAAAAGTCTGAATTATTAAGCCGCTCTATAATTTATAGAATAGTACCCAAAGCATTATATATATATATATATATATTGAGTATTAGGATATGGGTATGTACGACAAATTAAAAAATAAGTTTTAAAATATAAAATATGATAAGAAAAAGAAAAAAAAATATAATGTTAAACAATGATTGACTAATGATAACTAGAAAGCAAATGTAGAAGACAAGTAAATGATTAGTATAATTAATGATTAGTATAATTATGTTGGTGTATTTAGACTAACCCATATTTTAACTGCAATCATGTAAGTCTTTAGAATGATAAAGTAATCAAACTTTTAATACAAATTTGTCTTTAATGCAACTTAGGAGGTTTAATGCATTAGATTTAACCCATAAAGGACAATCTGACATGGGTTACCCTATTAGCCATAAACTTTATGGGTTGATAATTTCCACCTATGTCTGATATACCTGCTGCAAAAGTTCGAAACAACAATGTAGAATTGTTGTTCATCAAAACTGGCGTAACTTTCGTATAACTTTCGCCAACGGTTCATGTTATGCTTCTTTAAAATCTATAATTTCGTATAACCCCGACTCTTGACAACAGTTAGTATTATACATAGGTGCGGTGCATTAGCAATAAAAATCATGAAATAAACCTAAAATCCTTTCAAACTTATGATGCACACAATTTCAAATAAATAAAGTAGAATGTGCTATCAGAGTTGCTTGTTACTAACTATGAAAGATGTCAAGTCCAATAAATTACTATCAACACCATCTCTCAGATCCAGATCCAATTCTATCAACACTAAATATACACTTAGTTAATAGACTAATCCTAATTTAAAACATCACACACTGATCTACATCAAATCAAACCTAAACAGATATGCCAATATATGTACACACATTCACATATACAGTTAAAATCAATCCATTAACAATTCAATACCATGGAACCTATACCTTAAATATCACACTAATCAGTCCTATTGTAGTTAAGTGTAAGTATCCAAACACATTATAATTTACTTAAACACTGACAAAATTATGATATGAAAATACTCACCACTCACCAGATGACTAATAACAGAATATATTAACCTATAACACATCTCAACTCGAGTTAACTACGACCAAGCATACGCAATCGATCTCACAATTTTAGCTCATTAAAACAGATCCAACACTCTTAACAATATTAACTAAGCTCTCTAACCAACAAACTAATCCTAATATGACACTATATAAAGACATTGCAAAATGTGCTTTCAAAGTTGCTTTCTAAATGAGGCGCTCAGCTTGGCAAAACTTTCTTAATGTATTTGGCGAATTTTATTATGGGTTCCAAGGTGTTGTTTCAGCAATAGCAACGTTGGATTCTACATTCTGTTGCTCTCCTTGAAAGAAAAAAGGTTATCAGTCTTTCATTAGTTATTAAATTTGATTAGAGGTGGCAAAATGCCAAAAAGGGTATGTTGGTTAACTGTTGAAAGCGGGTTAAGATCAAATTGGATAGTCTTTGGTATGGGTAGTGTTCGGCTGAGTGCCGAGCCGCAAACATTTTGGTCTTTTCGTTTAAGTTATACCAATACTTAATGTGGTCTATATGACCAAAAACTATTATATGACAATAAGAGTAAGTTGTATAAAAATGGTTACAAAGTTTGGTCTGACCTCTGTTATGGGTAACCAATTGGCTCAAGTTGTTGAATCTCATTATTTTTAGAAAATCTTTTAAGCCAACTAATTTCCAGTCACTGTCAGAAAAAAAGGCCAACTCGTCAAGGTTACAAACAGGTCATATACATGGTCATCATTTTTAACAGGTCATATGCAATGAATAAACGTGGTTACAAAATCAGAAATCAGGTTATCAGCCAATGTTCGTTAACAATTTTTGCACTAATCTTTCTAAATAGTTATCTAATTTTAATAAAATGCTTTAGAACGTTTTTATGCATTTTGAACGCACTTCGAGGTTTGAGCAACTTAACACAATACAATCCTTAATGATGCCCTAAACTGATGAATAAGTGATATTACCTGAAAGCATTAACTTCAAATCCAACAATCCTTGCATAGTCTGGTTTGATGTCCTTGTGATATTTGAGTGCGAGTGTCAAATGATTGTTGATAAAAAAAAATTCCTTAGCTTGCACATAACCACAAGTTAGAAAAACACTAAATAGAGAATTGGGTGATAAAAGAAGGTAAATTTATTTTAGTTACTGAAGTTTGTTTCTATACTCACTCCTGCATACTGTACTTTTACGTCCAACCAAATATCCATGCTGACATATAACAGGTGAATCCCTTATTAAGCTTGTCATGGGAACAACCAATGGTAGGGTGTCTAAGATCCTGTCAATAAATAGAAAGTCAAATCCAAAGCGGAAAGCCGCAAATCCAAACACCCCTGTATAATATATCAATACAAACTTCAGATGCTATGCAAAATACATGTTAACTCTATATTCATCATCGATCTTCTCGTACAACTAAATTGCGTACATTAATTCACACTAATTGAATGCCCACCATTGATTAACTCTATATAATTTAACTTTTTAGATCATACCTAATATTATAATATCCTAACACTAATTGTTTAGAGGGTGATATTTCTTTTAAATTTAACTCCAAAAAGAAGAATTAAGCAATGAATAATATAGGAAAATGGTGAACAAAATGTTAAACTCACTAACTGAAAGGTTTTAAAGAACTTACTTGATATTGCCTTTTGGACGCCTTTTCTATAATCCACGAAACGTAGCTGGCAGAAAGTGATCTTTCACAAAGTTTTCAACAAACGCCAGGGATACATCATTCCTGTAACATAAAGAGTAATGGCGTAAAAATGCAGAGCTAAACACAGAACAAAGATTAATGGCGCATAAAGAGCATGCTCGGTCGTGTAAATGCTATTCATACCGAATCAAGAAATTCTACATCAAGCAGATTTGTGATGTAGTCACAATTGCGAAATATATGAATGCTACCCATACACTTCATAATATGAATAAACTTTGTTTGTGACTTAATACATGGTTTGATAGCCAATAAATAATCCGGCCAGGATAACCAAACTAATCCAAAAGAAACAAAGAGACCAGATTAACTCGATTAACAGACATTCATATTGTGCATACCAATCTACAATTCATGGATCCGCCACTACAAATTTATAACATCAATAAGGATCACATGGGTTCATAGCATTAAGTACATTCTAGCTTCTAACTGTCTATAAACTCTAAACTAACAACACCAAACATAGCAACGAAAGGTCAACACTTACCAGGAGGAAGCCTTTTCAGACTATGACCGAGAAGCCGCCTTGCGGGCACAATATGATTCCTATCAAATAACTGTAAAACACCAGTCATACATCCAATTTGTTGTGATCTCGCATGTTCATTCCCTACCACATAAGCTATGGCTCATAATTACTACAAAGAAAATGAAAATGCAAATACACTCACAAAGATGACTTACCACATGTATTTTTGTAGCCAACTTCTTTGTCTCGTGCATTGATTCCTGAATAAGCTTATGCAAGAACTTTGTTGCTTCCAATTCAACATTTTGTGGATTTGCAACCATGTTCACTTGTCACTGCAATATTACCAAAATAGAGATCAAACTAATAATGTTCAAAAAACATGCAATTGACACAAAAAATTATCAAAAAAAAAATTTAAAACCTGTAATTGATACAAAATTTATCAAAATAATTAAAAAAAATAAAGTTTGTAAGTAGTGTTTGTATCACTTGATTCAGAATTTTGTCATTTGGGAATTCATCAAACACTTGGTGTTCATCTCTATATCTAAGGTAATATTCACATCAAATAATTCAATGGCACAAAAATAAATGTTAAAATTCAAAAGTAACCTTTTTCTCGTCAATGAAATTCATTCAACATTCTTGTCGAATGACTTAATACCTAAAAACAAAAACAAATCACAAGTATATTGCAGATTCAATCACAATATGTACAAAATTCAATCGGTTATTCAATTGATTATAAAACGTTGAATATGAATATGAAATCAAAGTCTAACAGTTGAATTATGATTTTGAAAATTAGGGTTCTTGTGATGATTGAGAAATAAACGTATTTAGAAGATACCAATAAATTATGAATAATCAGAAGAAAAAAAAATTACCTTGGATCGATTGTTTCCATTTAATTTAAAAGACAAATAAATTAAATCATCGCCTCCCCCAAATCATTGGATCTTAGATTTTGATTTTCGGTTATGGTTGAAAAGGGGATCTAGAGAGAAATGTTATGTGTTTTTTTTATGAGTCGGTAACGAATGAATGAGACAACAGTGATGCCGCCCAAATTTTTGTTGCATTTACTCTTTAGAAACTAAATTGCAGCAGGACCCTCGGATGAGGTTTATTTTCCAGGTGTCGAGTTTTAAGGTATTTTGGGGAGAGGTGATATTTTCAAAACCCTTTTTTATTAAGATAGTAGATTTGTGATATATCGTTGAAATATAGTTTGTGTGTACTAGTTTGATTTAATGACTTACATTTATTATAGTGCGATCTAGATATGTAAGGTGTACGATCTGTGCGTGTAGTTTTTCAGAAGATTGTTTACTTAATTAATGCGTTTTAGCTAAGCGTATCACATGAACCAATGGCTCGTAAATTCGGTATATTTGATTAGCGTTTTATGCTTTTTTAGTTTGAATTTGCGGATTAATCTTACAAACTAGAAGCGTTGTTTCACTTAGTATAGGTAGTGTATGTAATTTTGCTTGAAATGTGTGATTTAGACAGTTTAGGTTTAAGTTCTGTACTTGTAAGTATGATATTTCAAAGTGCGTTGACTTGACAGTGTTTTAGCTATGCGCTTTTGAATTCGTGCTTATTCATATTAGTTCATCTTTATCTTTACTACATATAATGGAGAAATGGTCAAAGTGGAATTGTGAAATTGTGGAAAACTTAACTTTTGGTCAATCCCCATTTTGCCCCTACACATTTGAAACGAAAATTCGAATGCGTTCTCAAATGCATAAAAAGTGGAAAACTGAAAGTCTGACTTTTTCCACGTAGTAAACAAGAATGCTTGAATCTATCTAAAGAAACTATTGAATTAGCAATAAACCAATTCAAAAAAAGCTAATCAGTTACAATTGTGCAATTAATTCAACGATCCATACCCTCTTATTCAAAAACACCATTCCTATTATCAAAGATTTAAAAATACCACACCTATCATAATCGTTCTATGAGATCATCCGATTCATGTGCACTTCATAATCGTTTTATGGCTTCAATTCTTGAAGTATTCAATTCATCATTTACATATCTGTTTTTTTTTCTCTAATTTAGTTTTTATATATATTTGTTTTGTTTTGTGTAGTGATGATGCGGTTATGTATGTGTAGAATTTTTTCCAGCGATGACGGAGATCATAGGGACGTCAGGGCTGAGATCACGATCTCTTGATGTTATTTCTGGTTGCCTTTAAACTGGCATGTATGGTATAAATTCTTTTTTATTTTTAATGTCTGTTGTTTATTTGAAAAATCTGTTATGTTTATAAGTGAATGTGAATATTTACGTGTGTTAATTTCCACATAGTATCACCATTTACCGACTACTTTAGATTGGCAGTGACAACTGTCTAAAACAGGAACCGTGCGTGAATTTGTTCTTCAAACCGTTTACCTGCTTATGTTAGTACGAAGAACCATTTGTCATATTGTTCTGGACTACAAGCAAATCCTATTTAAGTAGATCAGCCTATTAAAGGATTTATATTTGTGATATGTAAACCTAGAATTATAAATGCGAAGATCAAAGAATTATAAGGGTTAGATGCATAGAAAGATAAACATTTGATCCAATCGTTGTTTCAGGATTGTCTCTTTTTGCTACGGAAAAACCATTAAACTTCAAATTTTCCCTCAACGTTCTAATTTTATTTGTTCTGTACAAGCCATCAATTAAATTTTTTTTGGCATATTAGTTATTTTGACTATGCTTAAGCTTGCTGCAGCTTTTTTTTAAAGTATCCTTACACTCTGAGGGTATGCAGTCACGTATGTCGAACTTTTATCATTTTCATCAACGTGGTACCAGAAACGTTAAGAATGTTCAACATTACCTTAAGTCAAAACATTTGAAAGTTGAGTGCCTTTTTTTAGGCAAAAATGCTGGTTATCCCCAAATAGTTGGTTATTACATATAAACTAATGAAAAATGAAAATGAGACAACTAAATCTGGATTTCATTTCCATACATGTTACTTTGGAATTAGGTTTTAACACTTGATTGTATGTTTTTCCAAGTGTGAAGTTGTTCTTGGAAAACGAGGTACGGTAGCCGGGCCTTGGTCTTACCAAGGTGCAAGCTCTTCGCAAAGTCTGTTCATATGGCTCTAGCAGCAGCAGTAGTGGCAGTGGTATATCTTTGGTGAGGCATGTAAAAGGATCAAATCGTTCAAGGTGGAACCATAACCGGTTTGTGAAAGCAATTTTGAATCGGTACCAAGTGAAGATGGCTCAAAGAAATACCATCCAGAGATGCCTCCATTCAAAAAACTCATAAAGAATCTCAACACTATATCGCAAAATGATGAGGATATTTGTCCAATATGTCTCGAAGGTAACAAAAAGTATGTCACGCGTTGACTCTTAAGGGGTCGGTTTTATGCAGGTCAGAATAGTTTGTGCCAAGCAGGATCAAATTGACCTACAACCCCTTTATTTGCTCGTTTTTAAATTATTTTTATAAGTAATCAATGCACCAAGTATAACTACAAAAACAGTAGTCTTACTATGATGATATAAATCCATGAGTAATACATTTTAGGTGTTGGTAATTATCTATGCAAAAGAACAACTTCCGTTTGACTTGCTTGACCTATTTGACCTGTTCCAGCATTCCCCTTTTACCTGAATATTTTGATTCGCTATTTGACTTGTTCAGTTGGTTGAGATAACCATTACTTCTAAATTGAGAAATCTATGTTTTTATGTTGGTAGTTAAATTTGATATTGTCTAATATGTTTTAAGTTGGCCTTTTGAGCACAAAACCTTCCACTGGAGGCCAGGAACACGTGATGGTGCGGTTAATTGATATGTTAGTTGACTTCTAAGCTTGAATTTTATTTGTTGCAGAATATACTTTTAAAGATCCTTGAATTGTTACAAAATGCTCGCATCATCATCACTTGGGTTGCATCTATGAATGGAATGAGAAATGATTGACTTTTACATCCAAACTGGATATGTATTTTTCTTTACTAAAAGATTAAAAATTTCTACAAGTTGTAGTCCCATTTATATCATGTAATATAGCAATTTTGTAATTTATATAATCTAAATAACTCCACATTAGTTCCATGTCAAAAGCTTACTTGTTTGACCATAAAGGTCAAAGTTAACAGCTTCTAAAAATCTTCCTTTGTAGTTGATGGTTTTTGAGGAGATGGATTGATCCCGATATCCCTTTTGAGTTCACCATAAATGGCGTATATATGAAAAGCCATCGGCATGAACAATGATCAAGGAAAGCACGTGAAAGGAAGTGTTCTTGGAAACTTATATTGCACATATTCACAAGTTCAAAACCAGTTCATGGGTAAACTGGTAAATTATAAAGATTGATACTTTCATTCTAATTTTTGGTCAAATGGTGAAAATGGTTTTTTTTGTTCTTTATTGGTTTCAAATTTGTAGGTTAATGGCATGTTTGGATATGTTTCTTTGTATATATGTGTTGCAACGTTTGCTTTTGTCATGAAACCTGGTACCTGGACCAGCTCAATATCCAATCATAAGAATTTTTTTAGAGCATTTTATATATCTTCTCGCATTTTCTTTCTTCGAGGAATTTGTCAAAGCTCAGTTCTTTATTCGGCTTGTTATGGAGTGGTAAGACTGAGAATAAAAGTTTGATGATTTGGAGATTAAATATTTAAATATAATATTTTGAAACTCGTTTCGACCCGGGTGGTTCAACCGGTTGAACTGTTTCGGTCGAAAAACGGGTCAATATAAACCTGATCAACCCGACGGGTTCGATTGAAAAAACGGGTCAAGTTAAACCGGGTCAACCTGGGTTTCGATGTGTATTAATAGTTTCATTTTGAAACATATGTGTATTAATAGTTGAAATTGCTCATAATTAATTGTTTCAACATTTTTTTTTTTTTTTTCACAATTCACTTTCTAATTTTTCACTTTGACCATTTTTGTATTAATAGTTTCCTATTGCCAAAGAAAGCTTCAAATGAAGCTAATTGCCAAAAAAAAGTTCAAATGAAGTATATTACGTAGGACTACAAAAGTATTAGTGAAGGTCAGTCCAAGAGTTCGGTCAAGGAGGAGTCTACACCTCAAATGTCATATACCGAGAAGTTTTACATGACGAATAACGTGCATTGTTAGTTATCTTATCTTATAATTGATCTAATTTTTATTTATTTATTTATTTATTTTTTCCAGTTTCACTAGATGTTTTTATATATTCTTTGATACATTTTAAGATTTTCCTTTGATTTGAATTATCGCATGTTAAGATCTTTTGCAATTACATTTTTTATTATTTCACGTTTTACGTATAGATGTTATACGAAACACTTATAGTTGTTTCCCGCTATATATATTGTCGCTAGGGTAAGGATCCAGTGAGAAGAAAACTTATAATGAGAAGGATGAGAAATAACTATAACCACATATTTGAGATGCGTCGACTTGAATTAGATGCATCTCTATTCATTTAGATGCATCCCAATTAGTTTCGAAAGTAATTTTGAAGTGAAAACAAGGCAAAGTGGTACTTGCAACAAATTTGATTCGCAGAAGACGAAAAATACATAGGATTTTCCTAACTTGCTAACATGCATCTAATATATGTATATGCATTTAACTTTTAGCTAGAAACTATATTAGGGTGCATATAAAATATTAGAGATGCATCTAATTCAAGTCGATGCATCTCTAATATGTGGTTATAGTTATTTCTCACTCTTCTCATTTTAATTGTTCTTCTCATTTGATCCTAAGTCTGCGCTATGCATTTTGGTTATTTCACGTTTTATCATAACCATAACTATTTGCTGCAGAAAATTCCGTTGCTATGCACGGGTACTCGCCTAGTTTACTATATATAGCTTGCATACAATTAGGTAAAAGCTGCATATTTGATTAGCAATTGATGTTCTCAGTTAGAATCGTGTTTCTATATGCAATTTTAATGTGAATGCAATCTGAAAGTTAGAAATATTATTAATGGAAGTTACAAAAAATTCAATTGCAGGTTAAAAAGATGGTTCCAACTGGTGGTGAAATAATATGAGGTCGATATTTTCGAGGTATACTAAAACGTTGCTTAATAGATGGTTCAAAATAGATGAATATCTCATATGATCACTGATGACGTTTTTGTTATTAATAGCAGGGTACCCGCGCGTTGCAGCGGCGGGTACCCTGAAATAAAAATTTTCAATGAAATTAATAAATGTCACGGGAAGTCATTCCGACACCTAAATTTGCTTGGTCACAGCCTTGTTTATCGAGTCGAGTTTTATTGAGTCGAGTCTTGGTCACAGGTTCATGTGTAGGTTAAGATGGAGGGTTGTACATTGTGTTTAAATGATTGTAATATTGGGCGTAGGGGTGTTTTTAATGCTATTAATGTAGAATGAGGGTTGTAAATTGTGTTTAAATGATTGTAATATTGGGTGTAGGGTGTTTTTAATGCTATTGATGTAGAATGAGGGTTGTACATTGTGTTTAAATGATTGTAATATTCGGGTGGTAGGGGTGTTGTTTTTTTAATGGGGAGGTTGATTTATACACCACTTTTTTTTTCCATCCAACCACTAAATCAATGCATAGCAGTGTTGCTGAACTGTCGTGGCAACCAGTGGTGTAATTTAGTGGATGGATGGCTAAAAAAAAAATGGTGTACAAATCACTTCCCTTTTTAATGCTATTAATGTAGAATTCCTAAGG
>LBNU01015924.1:28484-48112 GCA_014162995.1 Artemisia annua
ATTGCGTCTCTTCCAATTCTCTCTACGGGACCAAGCTAGTCAATGGCTTAAGCGACTTCCCGCAGGATCCATCACCTCTTGGGATGATCTCACAACTCGTTTCCTTGCTCAATTTTTCCCACCGGGGAGAACTACCAAGCTAAGAAAGGATATCTTGATGTTTGAGCAACGTCGAGGCGAAACTCTCTACGGAGCGTGGATTCGATTCAAAGACTTACTCCAAAGAGTCCCTCATCATGGCATCAACCTTTGGCTTCATATTCAAATCTTCTATGACCATGTTGACTACCACACCAAGCGTGCCATTGATCAAGCAGCCATGGGAAATCATTGAGGAGCTCGCATCCGACGATGACGAATTGTGGCAAATTTCCCACGAGGTGCACTCGGCAGTAAGCACATACTCATCACCCGACAAAGCCAACCAAATCACCGAGGGAAACATTAGTGAGCTTGAGAGAAGGGTTGAATACCTTATGGAGAAACGAAGAAGACACTTGAGCCCACAAAGAGCAACTGTCAACTCTGTTTCGTGCATTAGGCATACACCATTATCCGAATCGCCCCTTAGGGAAGACACTAAACCCTTCCATAGGTATACTCGCCCCAGCTCACCACCTCAAGAGCTCAGCCCAACATTCGAAGCTCAAATGAGAGAATACATGTCAAAACACTCCGAATGATTGGCTACGTTTGAGGAGGCCATGTACAAGCAAAAAGAAAGGGTAGATGAGAAGATGACGGAAATGATGGGACTTTTGAGAGAGTACACAGAGACAAAAGCTCCGAACAAGGTATTGATGCGGAGGAAAGCTGAAACTCCCAGCAATAGAATGGTAAATACCATTTCCGTCATCCGAGGGAGCGAAGGCGAAAATACGGGAAGAATGGTAACTGTGGAGGTCAACAAGATCGACCTCATCTCACTCGACAAAGAAGACACCAGTGACCGCAAATGCAATTCTGGGGACGAAAAGGAGGCGCCTTCCGATGAGCACCAAAAAATGGAAACACCAGAGTCACAACAAGTGAGGCATTACCTAAAGCACGAGATAAATAAGGAAACCATAACTGATTGGGTGAAGAATTATCAACGTACCCATTTCCCCCATAAGGAGTCGGATGAGACAAAACCAAATGACGAATCTGACGCTCTACCCGGAGGTCAGCTGTATGAAAGCCTCATAAGACAAAAATTTGTCGCAAAGCAAGAGTTTCACGGGGTATTTGAAGTACCATGCCGCATTGGAAAACTCAANAAGATGACGGAAATGATGGGACTTTTGAGAGAGTACACAGAGACAAAAGCTCCGAACAAGGTATTGATGCGGAGGAAAGCTGAAACTCCCAGCAATAGAATGGTAAATACCATTTCCGTCATCCGAGGGAGCGAAGGCGAAAATACGGGAAGAATGGTAACTGTGGAGGTCAACAAGATCGACCTCATCTCACTCGACAAAGAAGACACCAGTGACCGCAAATGCAATTCCGGGGACGAAAAGGAGGCGCCTTCCGATGAGCGCCAAAAAATGGGAACACTAGAGTCACAACAAGTGAGGCATTACCTAAAGCACGAGATAAATAAGGAAACCATAACCGATTGGGTGAAGAATTATCGACGTACCCATCTCCCCCATAAGGAGTCGGATGAGACAAAACCAAATGACGAATCCGACGCTCTACCCGGAGGTCAGCTGTATGAAAGCCTCATAAGACAAAAATTTGTCGCAAAGCAAGAGTTTCACGGGGTATTTGAAGTACCATGCCGCATTGGAAAACTCAAATTCCTAGATGCAGTAGCTGACCAAGGTTCCGATGTAAATTTGATGCCATTATCCGTATATGCTCAACTAACCAATGAGCAGCCCTCAATCACTCGTGCCAAACTTTCCTTTGCAAAACATTCGTATGAGTACCCATTAGGAATTGTGGAAGATGTGTTAGTTAACGTTGCCGGATTCATGTATCCGGTCGATTTCATGAACGTTGTAAGAAGTGAGGCAAATATGCCAATAATCCTTGGATCACCATTCCTTGCGACCACAAAGGCACAAATCGATTACGAGAGCAATACTATCCGAATCAAAAAGGGGAAGAAAACAATAAGCTTCCCGACGATCCCATGATATATAACAGAAGCTAATCTACGGATGAAGGCGGAGGCGGACCCCGGTGCACTCAAAGGTAATGTTAAGGAAAAGATCCTTGCATGGGAGGCAAGGATAAAGAATTATAATGAAAGTGAATTAGAAGAATGTGGGAATGATGAAGAGAATTTTGTGGGAAAGGAGAAGCACATCGATAACAACACTGGATTCACGGAAGGAGACTTAGTGCTCCTAAGGCATTTAGAAACAAAGGCATCCACCGACGAACCGAGTCCTTGGTGGTACGGACCATTTACAATTAAAAACCTATGTGAGAATGGGATGGTTAGCTTGGTCAGTAAGAGAGGGGGTGAGGTAACCGCAAGTGTGGAGCGATTGAGGTATCATCACCCGGGCGATGGGGACTACATATATCAAGGTTACGTCGTAATGAGAGACGAAGTCACGTAATGTACGGTGACTTTGAGTCTAGCTACAAGACTCGTTAATAAAGAAAAGCGCTTCTTGGGAGGCAACCCATGCTTTGTGTTTGTTTGTTTGTTTATTTGATTTTATTTGTTTCCGTATGTAAGTTATATTTCTTGTTATTGATTCATGCTTCAAACTAAATTGTGAAAATGCTTTATTTTGTTTTTAACTTCGTCTTAACTACATATAAAGGTATTTTGCAAAAGCTAAGTGTAAGGGAAATCTAAATCGGTTTATAAAGAACGAATGAACATGAATCATAACAATGAAATTAACATACATATTAGTATTTGTTTGAGTCAAATGCTTGTATCGAGTCATAATGAATTTTTGCAGGAATTCCAGGAAGTAAGATCTAGTTTTTCCAGAATTTTTCCCGGAAACTTAACATGAGAATTCTGTCAGAACTTTCTGACGGCGTCAGGGTTAACACCTGACGGCGTCAGGTTATAATTTTCTGCAATTTTTGAAAGTTTTGTATTTTTCCGGAAACCTAAAAAGTTTTGTCAATTCTTTAACTTATAATCTCCAGGAATTCTGCAAAAATATTCATTCCACAAGCATTATATCCTATTATGTAGATTTTACCGCCGATTTTATGCGAGGTTAGCCTTTATCTTTTTCAGGTTAACAGGTTATTTTTGACAAGAAGATGTTTATTATTTTGGAAGGGAAGCTTTGAACGTTCGTCTATCTTGGAAGAAGATCTAACCATGTTACTTCATTATCCACAACAAACGACTCAGGGGAGTATTTGATTTCATTCTTTCATCTTATTTACTTTTACGTCTTTTATTTGAACATTGGGGACAATGTTCGGTTTAAGTGTAAGGGGGTAAATGAAGGCACCGTTGAGAATACACTTACGCTTGATGTTTTGCTTTGTTTAGTAGTAAATTTGTAACAAAACCAAGAGAAATATTTGTTAGGGCAATTTTAGCGCCAATTTAAAATTTTTTACAACATTTAGAAGTGAAACCTTGATCTTAATGAGCGTCTCATGGATAGGAAATTGTATGACTAGCACAAAACCGTACCACTAAAAAAATTTTCCACCCTAAATATGTGAGGTTCGCCCCTAGAATTGGTAGGAAAAGCACCCATCTTTGGTGTTATGATGTGAGTACCGGTAGCATTTAGATTCTAGAACTTGCGTTAGGACCATCTCAAATCCACAAGTGAGACTACATTCGTGTAGTTAAGATTTACTACATGATAAGAGGCATTAGGATTAACCCATTGTTTTACACCCGTATTTTTGTTATAATTACATTGACTTCATCGGTCAAGTAATTCTCCCACACCCTTTGCGTTGTATCCATTTTTGGTACACGATACCCCTAGTACACCCCTCCGAGCCTATCCTTTCGTTTCGACCTTTGAGCATCTTACTCAAAGTGAGAATTTGTTTACACCCCACTAAATGTACACCCAAATCGCCTTAGCCTACCTTGTATGCACCCACCTTTGGTGCATTATTGTGAAAACATTTGTTAAACCCTTAGTTAATTATCCGGTCAATTACATGGTTGCTAAGTTAAGTCATATCCTTGTACATATTGTTTTGGGACGATTGGGACTCATGGGTAAAGTACTAGTGTAATGAAGTAATGGGGAAGAACAACATTATTACCCCCATACGTGCTAAATATTTTAAAAGTACTCCAAGTTTTTCGATTATCTTAATTCGAGTCATTAGAATAGTGATTGTAAAGTTATGTAAAGATTCAAGTGTAAGGGGAATGCAAATCCCCTATGATGTATTATTTTGGATGGTAGGGCAAGAGTGTATGAAAAAAAAATCGAAAAATCAAGAAAAATAAAAAAAAATATGAAAAAGAAAGAAGAAAAACATACGGACTACCATCCCGTTTCCTTTTATGTTCCTTTTTAGTTTTTGTTATTTCATTTTTAGACTAAGATTGAGTCGAGTCTTGACTTAAGCAACGATGTAGAGTGCATGTATTTGATCATGATAATTAACTCGCCACCACTAAAATACCCTTTATTCCAACCAAACCGTGTTATCATATCCCTACACCTTACGTTACAACCCTTTATAAAGCCCTCTTTGATAGTTTATCTTAGGTGCTTACGCCTAGTGGAGGAGTAATTGATCCTTTCCCAAGCCTATGGTAATCTATTTGCTATGACAGGTAGTGAGTGTTATTTTCCGTTTCCATTTATGAGATATAAACTTTATGACATTTGAGAGATGTGAGAATCCAAACACTATTTGTGAGGTGCTAGTGTATGATTTCCGTGCTTGTTATGATTAGGGTCTAATAACTATTTGTTGTAATTACTTTTATATTCGTGTTAAATGACCCCTAACTCATATTTTGATTGGAATAAAAGCTCATTTGCTTGAGGACAAGCAAATCCCAAGTGTAAGGGTATTTGATGAGACGAAAAGTGTTACGCTTTTAGGGGGTCATTTAAGCCCTAATTCGTATAAATGTGATCAAATATTGCCCTAAATCGTTCCTTTTGTCATTTTAGGTACTTTTGAGAGGAATTCTGGAAAACATGCATATTCGGACGTTTTTGGAGCATAAAAGTGAAGAAAACGACAAAGTCTCAAAAGATGAAGATTTACAACCTGACGGCGTCAGAAGTCACAAGGTGACGCCGTCAGAAAGCCTTGACAAAAGAGTGGAAACCAATTATCAAATGACGGGCCAGAGGAAATTTTGGATTTAACACCTGACGCCGTCAGGTGTTAGGAAAAGTAGGCCGTCAGGAGTAAAGTTAAAGAGTGACGGCCCAGAAGGTTTTATAAGGTGACGGCGTCAGAAGTGGATCTAGGCCATCCGAGAAACCTAATGGCGGCGAGCTGACGGCGTCAGCCCTTATAACCTGACGCCGTCAGAGTGTAAAATCTATATATAGTTTTCTAATTTTCATTCATTAGTGTGGAACTTTGTGGAGAACTTTTAGGGCAAACCCTAAAGACGAATTTTCTGTACTTTTTAGGGTTTCCAACCCTTGGAACCCTCATGCTTAATTAAAGATAAGTCTTCACTTTAATTCAATCAATATGTCTATGTGTTGGTTGATTATCTCTTTTGCTTGTCTTTTAATTAACATGTGTAGCTAAATTCTCTAGTGTTTGCTTAGATCTAATGAAACCTAACTATTAATTATTGGTTGATTGGTGTGTGTTGTTGTTTGTTGGGATGATTGTTCCATCAATGTTAGGCTCAAGAAAACTGGCCAACCTCCTTTATGGTAACGTGCTTGAACGTCTTGGGAAACATGTAGCCAAGGCATACTAGGCTATTAAGGTAGTATTTAACGCATGAGCCACTGTTTACAACCCCTATGGTTGTGCCGTGCATGGCATAGGGCGAGATAAGAGCTCATAGAATTGGAGAGATATGTATGCCACTCCATGAGTTATTAGGAATACACCCTTCATCCACACAAGTAACACACATATCAATTAACCGGTAAAAGATAGTTAGGGAGTAATGAAATCTAAGTAAACACAATTTTCTCCATATTGTTTTCACAACCACAATAGTTTAGATATTTATTTTATTTTAATTTGCATAAGTAGTAAACTTGGGTTAGTTGACTAGCAACTAATTCCGCCCTTCTTCTAAAAACCGAGATTTTAATTGCTTTCAAAAAAATATAAAAATACAAAAAGAATCTTCCTTCCACCCTTAGACCTATTAGAGTAGCTTTTCTATCCTAACGAACACTATTCCCTGTGAGAGAACGATCAATCCCCCGTACTTACCACTATCCTATACTACATCGGTCAGGTACACTGCCTGGTGGGGTTGTAAGCCTCTTGAGATCCCTCGAGAGGTAAAACCTGTTGTAAGGTCACAAAACCACGCATCATCCAACATTTTCCACCCTAATTGCTTAAGTCTTGAATCTTCATTTTCTCCGCGTTAGTATCACAAAATCAAATCAGTTCGTTGCTATCTTTCTTTCGGTATTCCCAATTGATGTTGTTGTTGTCTCGTTGTTGTTTTACTTGTGTCCAAATCACTTAGCAATCCACAAAACTACTCGGCTTTTCCCTTTCTTTTGTGTCGAATCCAGTTTTCTGTTCACAACCAAACGAGTATCCTTTAACTTTCCGGTGTTACTAACTTGTTCCTCACGTTGGTATCTCCTTTTGTGTCGACTTGAATTCCTATTTCTCAAACCGTGTTCTAGAACTTGTTGTTCTCGGTTTTCTTCCAAAACATTCAGATAATGTTTTCGTTGTTTCTTTTGTCTTGAATTCCAAGTCCCTTTCCACAAAATCCTTGAAAGTCTCTTCGGTGTTCTTTTCCAAAAAAAATGAATTGTTTTTTTTTTCTTTCTTTCACATTGCCTTCTTATCCTGACTCCATACTTGTTCTCTTTGTTCATTCCATGTGCTCCATCCTTCACTGTCTTATCCTTCTTGCCTGGTAGGTCCTTGGCATCAGCAACTTTGCTTGTTTCACCCATTTCTAAAGGCTTTTCAACCCAAGGCACTTGAGCAGTTTCATGGTATATCACTATTAAATTAATGAACTTCCTATAGCAATCTGTTATTGCTTTCTTTTCACCATCTGTCAAGCGTTGTAAACTTGCAACCTTCATTTTTGATGCCATTTCCTTGTTGGTTGCATTTTCTCCTATGGATTCTTCATAGTTATCTTCAAAAGTTATAATTAACTTTTCTCCATCATCGAATTTTAATTTGTGCCTATCATCCCTTCCAGCCTTGCTTTGGTTCCAATATGCCTTCCACTTTGACGTCTCTTGCAGTCCTATTTCTTTTCCTTGGAGTCCCATCCAGTGTTTCCCCTACTTCAGCATCCATCGTTGCAAAAGCCCGTGGTCCTTCTTTTCCTGCAGTTCCTCTGCAATTCCCTGCCACATCTCCTGGCTCTCCATGCCTTGATCTTCATACTCCCTCGTAGTATATTATCTACACCATCCCTATGTACTCCTTGACTGCCTCGCATATTCCTCCCGGAACCCCATCAAATAGGCTTCCTTTATTTAACTTGGGTATGACCGCATCCATTCTTTATTTGTCTTCCACGCAACCAACTTCTTCTATCTTTCTCTTCAATCTAACCATCGGCTCTGATACCATGTTATATTTTTCACAGGTTCCATAATGATAATTCCAGGATCGTATTTGCACAAGATTGACAAGAGAAATGATTCATTTATTAATCAATATAACAGTGGTTATATTGTTACAAAGAGACACGCTTTACAGATTACATGTAAATGACTATATATAGTTTGCGAAAGGTTGCAACCCAAACATTGTGACTGTTCGAATGGGCATGACCAACCAACACAACTATTCGGTTCCTAACAGAAAATAACTACCTAATAACTAACTTTCATAACCGCCATAACTAACTTTTGGTTGTACACTTTCTACTTAACAACTTTGGTCCTTCATCTATCGTTATTTAAATAATACAAGACTTATGCAATTACAAGGTCTAACAGTAGCTTCTTCGCCACTCATCCCCATTTCATTAGAAAACCTGAAGTTGCTCTCAACTGTTCAGGAGTAGCATCCTACATGAGCCGCACCCAGTTAATGTCAACATATATTCTTGACTTTGACCCATTAGAAGTAAGCATAAGTGCTTGATTTTTGTTTGAGCAAATATATTCAAGACTTAAAAACATGTTAATAAAGTAATAATAGTGATCCAATGTTTCTGATTTTAGATTTGTCTCGATGCATCGAGGTGGCATGCATATTTTTTTGGTTAACGATCATTCATCTTGGTTTGTTAGCAGGTCAGGTTTGTTAATATGACAACAATGTATTTTTTTTTTCTTTAATTTCACATTTAACTAGTACTAGCGGGGTACCCGCGCGTTGCGGCGGCGGGTACCCTCAAATAAAAGTTAATCATGTATTTTAGTTTATAGCAGGGTACCCGCGCGTTGCATGTGATATATTTCAACTCCTTAACTAAGGAATTTATTTCGTCTTTTTGGATCTTTTTTAAAGCTATTTGTATAACATGAGCCCGTTTAGCTCGTGCCCATGCCCGTTAGGGCTCGAGCCCATTCGACCCGTTGCCCGTTCGGGCAATATTTGTTTCTGCTTATAATATCAATAATATAATATTATTGGTATAATGTGACACACAAATTTATACTACTCATTTATACCAATAATATCAAAATTTTGTATCCAAAACTTTTGTTTATAAAAAATTCGGGGATAGCACTTTTTGTAAGTCCAATAACATCCTATTATTTTAGCATTAACGGATGATATAACATACAAGCCAAGTCCAGTCCATAAACCCAATCAAACACCCAAACTTATAACCAAACTTATAACCGGTTATATCCCATTGTACGCTTTTCACTCAACTAACCCTAAAACAAACTTATAATTTTATCTGCCACCATCTGCGTTTATTTTTCTAAACCGGTTTGTGATGTTTTAGTTTTTCTAAACCGAATGGATGAGTAAGAATAAAATACAAGTTGTTTTCTTCTTTTCTTTAAAGATTTTCGGATAATAAAAAAGTTTATCTTCACATTGATCTATGATGATTATTGTTCAACTCAAAAAATCTTTAAAAGATTGGAAATAAAGTTGAACCTTTTGAGATCTATTTGCATGTTAGATTGAAGTAGATGGGTTAGGATAGCTTGGAGTTGAGTGTATCTTTATTGTTCTTTTTGTTTCCGTTTAAGATCTTGAGAAGGATGGGATTTTTTAATTTTTATTTTTATATATATACTTTTTTATTTATTTTTATTTAGTTTGTTCTATCCGATTAGATGGATTGTGATATTGTTGTAGTTGTTTTATGTTGACCAATGTTGCAAAAATTGGCCGATTAATCGGTAATTGGCCTTGTACCTTGTAGAATTTTGAAAATCGGTGTAAAAATTGGCCTAGGCTAAAATAAGCCACTAATCAGTCAAAAATCGACGGAATCGGTCAAAAATCGATTGAATCGGTAAAAAATGGCCGAATCGGTCAAATCGGACTAATCGGTCAACTTTAAAAAAAACTTATAATTTAGGCATTTTACTTATTAGGGATCATTTATTTCACTTATAACGCACAATGTGCCTCATAATCAGAATTAGAGCCTTTTATTGAGGTTTGAAAACATAGTAGGCTTAAAATTAGTTAAAAATCTTTAGTTTGCTCTCCAGAAATATTCAAAACTTGTAGAAAAATGCCAATCCGATTAATCACCGATTAATCCCGCCTTAACCGATTAATCGCTGCAGGGTGGTCGACCGCCCGACTACCGCTTTACGATTTTTGCAACATTGATGTTGACTGATTTTTTTTGGATATGAGTTACGACATAAACATTGTTGTTCTTGTATATATGAAACATAAAACTGTTTTTCTAAACAAGTGTAGTATTTCAGAATTTTGTTTTTGAAGCTTGATTAGATTGTAAATTGTGGTTAAATAATTGTATATTTTGGTGAAGGAGAAATTAAATTGTGTATTAATTGACCACTTTAATAGCATTAATGTTGTAAATCTGAAAAAAAAAAGTCTGAAAATTACACCATGCTTATTTTGTTGTACACGATGCTTATTTTGTTGTAAGTCTGAAAATTGTGTGCATTAAAGTGTTGTAAACCATGCTTAATTTCTTGTAAGTCTGAAAATTTTGGAGAGAGAGTCATCCTTCTATTATATGTAGTATAGATATAGATATAGATAAAATGCATGAAGAGATTTCTTATATTTTGAAATCGTATAACTTTTATGATGGTGATACGTGTTTGTGTGTGGCCACTGTATGTTCATAAGGACATAAGGTGATCTAGAGAGGCTAGCCATTAGTCATAGTTAGTACATGTTGAGTTTGAAGTGAATGGAATCTATTATCTACGTATTGGATGTGCAAGTCTGCATGATAAGCTAATAACAACATGAATCGAAATAATATTTGTATGTTTTTCTTTTTATTGCATATAATATAACTAAAAAAACTGGAAATAATTGAAGGAGAAATTGTTATGGTTGTGCAATATTGTTATAGGCAAATAAATGCAGATGAGTTACTACTATTAGTGTGTGAGTTCAGTTAACAAATAATTAAGGTTTATATTAAACCTGAAGACATACGGTGCCGTTTTGCATCCTTTTTTTCCCGCCAAAAAATGGTCCAAGTGGTTGGCCCAAGTGACCTGCCTGTTTTGCCCAGTATTGGCCCATTTGTGGCCCAATTTGTCAAGTAGAGTATATATCCTACCAATAATACAAAATACACCTCTAAATACAAACGTATAATTTATAAATATACAATGTATGGATCCTATGAAACGTGTCTATCATCAAGGGCCTTATCCTTGAGGTTTTTACCAAACCTTGAAAATTTGTGGACGATAGCTTATAAAGTACATGTAGCAAGTCAAGTTGCACGTGTGTTGTGTCTTCAAGTACTAATAGAACCTTCTATCCTGCCAAAAAAACTCAGTCACACTCAACCCAAACTCAAAATCTTTCCAGGAAAATTTGCTAAAAANAAAATGCAGCCACAAAGAAGACAGGAACACTTGGAAGAGGTTTGTGTGAGGGTTTTTTTTAACCTATGCATGGTCAAGTGGTTGTTGCTTTGATTATTTTTTTTGCCTTGCATGCATGCATTGTTAACAATGCTTAAGTGTATATATGTTTGTTGTATGTATGATGCCAATAAATCTGCTCTTTTATGATTCATGTGTGATTTCTGCTGTCTTTGTTAGCTTATATGTTTGTGAAATTCACTACCATAAGATCTGTAGAGTATGAAGACTAAAAAAAGGCCATACGTAGGATTACCTCTGTGCCTCGTTTAGAATCTATAGAACTCAGTGGTTTTGATCAGGAAGGGGAATCTCATGCCCTGCATTTACAACCAGAAAGCATGGTAAGTGATCTAGGTAGTCTTGATGCATTTTTAAACTCAGTTAGTGAGAGGCCATGTAAGGCTAGGCTTGCTACCAGTCATTTTTGCACTGGTAGCAATTATAGAGAAGAGGCAATGACAGAAGGTGCTAGAGAAGATGGTACCTTTAATGTAGATTATCAATGTGGTTACACAAGTGCCATGTTTCTGGATCAACCGTCTCAAAGTATTCCACGCGTGGCTGATGGAGAACTGTCTAGACCCAATGCCAGAAATTCGCAATTTTATACCACTGATGTGTGCACCAGTCCAGCTGTACAAACAACAGGTGCGTATCGTGTTAGTTATGCTCGGATGCCTAGGTTGTGTTGCTTATCTTTTGAAACTTGGTTGTTTTTTAAAAGCTTACTCTAATTGTCTTTTAGATGGATGCAATGTGCAAGGAGGCCAGGGCAGAAGCCTTTCTAACTTAGATGGTTCTAGAACTTCTATGGATAAAGGAAAACGGAAAATGTCCGAGCTTTTTGATGAAGATAGGTTTCGTTCTGTAAGATCCCACCTTGCACCGCTTTCGGAGACTAGCGAGACAGAACTGCTATGTAATTTGCATTTGTTTTGATGTTTCAGTTGGTATTATCAATGTTAGTCTGTGGGGTGATAAGATGTCATCTATATTTATTGCGGGTGGTGAAGATATTTTTGTTATAAATGGCAATGAAAGCAGGGTTGTACCTAAACATCTTACAAATACTTCCACAGCGTGCGGTGTTGGCCTTTCATCTCATGAAAGTTCTCAAAACTGTGCTACACTAACAGACCACTGCAATGTAGAACTGCCGAGAAGTAATCGTCAGAGGCGTTCTCAAGGTTTGATTACTTTGAAAAAAAAATTAAATGCAGAAGAGTTTAACAAAAAAAGAAATAAGGTATCTTAAATGAGTTTGCATTTACTTACGCTCTTATCTTTTATCTCTTGCAGTTAAGATGCATTCTTCATCAAACAATCACAAGGACCAAGATTGCCAAGTTAGATAAAACAAAGGACCTATTTTACATTTTATTACAATTTGAAACACCCGAGGACCATTTATGTAATTTTTCCAAATTTGAGGGGTGAAATTGTAATTTCTCACAAGTTATCAAAAAGGTTCCAAATTGTCATTCATGAATAGTACAAGGGTGGTTTTGTGAAATTTCATGTTTTATAACACCCAGGGACTAAATTTGCCAATTTTGATACTTGAGGGATAAAAGTTGCCAATTTGTGTAAACTTTTATCCAGGGATCATTTGTGAACATTTTTGAATTCCCAAGGACTAAAGTTGACTTTTTGTTCATTTTAAACTTTCAAGGACTAGTTTTGACCTTTTGTGAAACTTCAGGGACTGAAAACGACAATTGTTGTGAAATTGATCATTTTTCACTTGTTTTTCAATCTTTTGTACCTGAATCACATAAAAACACATTTTGATCAATTTGTAACATTTATAGGGTCATTTGTGTGTTTTTGGTCGTTTTGTGGGTTCAAATAGTATAAAAGATATGTGTAATTTGGCACATATCAATTAGCCATTGTTCTATTGACCAGGGGGATGTTAAAAATTCTGTTTTCTATGTCTAATGCAGGTCCTCCCGATACATATTTGCATATGGGCAGATGTGATCAGGCCTGCTGTCATTACAATGCAAGGTTTTGGTATGATGAAAGGGTTATTTCAGGTCATAGAAGCCGTGTTGATTATCATAAATGTTGCAATGCCAGAAAAGTTAAGTTGCATGGTCAGAATGAATACCCGCAGTATATAAAAGACCTTTTTACTAATCGGCATTTTATGGAGAATATTCGCGCATACAATCAAATGTTCGCAATGACATCATTGGGTGCAGAAATAGACAACTCTATAAACATGGGCGGTGGTCCTTATGTCTTTAAAATTTCCGGCCAACTTTACCATCGGATAGGTTGCCTCTGTCCAGAACCTAATACGCGGCCACAATTCCTACAGCTACAGTAAAACCTCTATAAATTAATAGTGTTGGGACCGAGATATTTTATTAATTTAGCGAGATATTATTATATCGATAAATTAATAATTTATTAATTTAAAGACGTTTTACATATGACCTTTAAATTTTCAAGTGTAATATACTAGATACAATTTATACTCGTTAAAGATGAAAAATAAATTTGAAAAACAAGTTCCAACTATAATTTTATGAATTCATATTCACACTTTATGAAAATAAAATTAACACTTTTTGTTGTAATTCGAGATGACAACACACCAACACTTTAGTGCAATAAGGAGATTTTGAGATAAACTCAATATAGATTTGAAGTTAAATAAAAAAATAACAAGTTATAATGAATTCATTTTTTACTAAACAATCTTAGGATTTTGAAGTTGTCTCTCACACACACGCATATATAAATATATATGAAATTTTTAGTAATTATTAATTTATAGTTTCGTTGGGACTAATATATATACACTAGGGTTTCAAAAAAATTATTATCTTATTATTTTATCGATTGGAGTCCAAATTTGTACTGGTCCCAAGTTGGGACCGGACAAACACTACAACAAAATGGAGTTAAGCCAACACCAATAAAGTGTTGTATTAAGTCTTTAAAATGTTGCATTATGCATAATGCGACACTTTATCAAGTGCTGTGTTATGTAAAGTTGCCTTAGATATATGCAACACTTATATTGAAATATGCAACATTTATTAAATGTGTTGCCCATGTATAGCAACCAGGATACTTTATTGTGCCACACTTCTAAATAAAAATGCAACACTTTTTACACTCAACTGCAACACTTATACTCTCATTTGCAACATTTTTAACACCCAAATGCAACACTATTAGATTCAAAAACAACACTTTTCGCATTGATATGCAGCAATTCTTCATTTGCAACCACCAAATATGCAACACTTATATGTAGGAACTGCAACTTTATGGTGTTTTTGTGTCATATTGGTGACACTTTTTCTAATAATTTGTAACACTTTTATTTCATGCAAAACAGATATTATAAATATTGTATTTTCATAATACACATTTTCTCAAGAAGTCTAATATATACATTGATATTTGCATTCCATCAAAGAAATAATCAAATACAATAAAATGACCCATTTGGTCAATGTAACATAACTAACATACATCATCTGGTAGAAAGAAAAGTTATCTGATCAAAATTCTAAAAATCTTGACATCTTCTTTGGAACTCTCCACGGACAGGTTTTGTTAAGTGCTCGAAAGCAACGTAGCCTGCTGCACAAGAAATTGATATACAGTTAGCTTTTCTCTTCATATTTGGAATAAAAACTCTAGCTACCATTAGTAATACTGTTATTCTGTATAATCAATTAGAGAAAAGGAAAAACTCTTATAAGTCTATACAATATCATTTAAATAGCTTTCTAGAGAACACAATCCCTACAAAAATGAACCAGTAGTCAGTAGACCTTATACGCACACATGCAGTTTCTGGTCTTAATGGGGATGAGGCGCGATGAAATTATCTTTTATTACCATATAACCATTTAAGAATCGTTATCTTTTATTAGCATATAACCATTTAAGATCCTCTACGTTTTATGCTTCGGTTTACAAAATTAATATGAAACTACTTTCAATAGATTTCTAGTTTATAGCCAGACTAGTAAATACATACCAAAGTCACTTATACTATTGCAACATGTAGTGTCAATTACGAATTCATACCTTCTATCAAAGCAACTTGTCTCGTTGGTCAACTTCTTTGCGCCTGGAATGTAGTTCAAACTTATTTCTTTCGTGGCAATCCTCTTCTATCTGTTTTCGATTCCAACCAACCAAGTGTTTTCAGCTTCTATAGTGGCCCAAAAGCTCCGTAGAATTATATTTGATGTCTCTTCGCCTTCTAGTCTGCGTATCAACTTTTAGTAGTAACACCTCTACCGTAAAATCTGTAGTCTTTGTTCATTATGTTCCAAAATGGGTCTATCCTCTAAAGACTTGTAGTTCATCATTTGTTCCTGACTTCCTACATTATTACAAAAGATATAATTTCACCAAATTACAAATAACTAATAGCATACTTAAATACTGTTGTAACATGTTAATATTATCTTATAGTTATCCTTGTCGTTTCATCATATGTAGCAACATATACATGTCCTTTCCTGCCGTAATGTTAATATAATCTTACGTTGATTGGGTCTTTAACTTTCTATATTCATAAGAAATTAAACAATAGGAGGAAAGTATCAATAGGAGACAACATGTAAAGCAAATATGTTAAACGAAACAATGATAAACTATCTTTTAATTTCTTATGAACTCTCACAAAACTTTTTGGACCAATCATATGAATATTTATTGAAACATTTGTAGATAAATTAACAACGCTTGTGTACGCATATTAGTCGAATGTAGACATATCACTCTTTTTGAGACCCACCATACCCGATTAAAACACAAAATCAACAAACAAAATAATAATAATAATAATAATAATAATAATAAAAATAGCAGCATAAAAAAAATAGCGGCATTATATATTGCCAGTCCCTATTAGGATTTCCACTAATACCATGGACTTCTTAATAATCCTGTTACTCAAGTGCACTAATTTCTAAATTATACAATCATCATATCTGTAACACCCTAATCTTTTAAGGTACTAAATTTGTAACAATTTCTTGTACAGGGACTAAAGTTGCCAATGGGTGAAACTTAAAAATAATAATAAGCCATCATGCTTCATTCTCAGGAAAACGAATTTCCAGAGAATTCTCCCTCCCTCTACTGCTACTTCACGACAAATACATACATCTATCTCCTTGTGATTCTAGGGTTCAAATTCAAGTTAGTTTTGATCAAGATACCATCCTACATAAGCTTATAAACGAATAAGCTAGGGTTCCCACCATCCAATTTGAGGTAAAAATCATGTCTTGTTGTTAAACTTGTATGTTATGGCTTCCTAGTTGTGGGTAAAGCCTAAAGTTCATACCTTTATGCCATTTATGGGGTTATTGTAGAATTTTACATGATTATGTGAAATTATGATTTTTGAGAAATCACCAAGTACATTATTAATCATGTAGAATTGGTTAGAAAAGTGATGGGTACCTTATTAAGGTGCTATAACACCATTTTGTGGTGTTAATTTTCAGAAATCATGTTAGTATGGTTATATAAGCCACGAACCAAACACCCCCTTATGGCTTATCTATCCTTTTAGTGCTTATTATGATAAGCTTAGTTATGTTTTAATAAGCTCCATGTAATTTATATGTTCCTAGGTTATACGAGTTAGCCGAGGACATCTTGTAAGGAGCTCGTGCTTATTCAAGCGGTTTTGAGGTGAGTAACATATTTAAGCGTAGAAACGGGTCCTTGGTAACCCGTTGGTGTGCCACTTTAATTATGGTATTTACCTCATGTTCATGTAGTATATTTGAGTTACAAGTTCATGGTGCTATAATTATACGTTATGTGCCTAATTGCCTAAATGAGTTACTTGTAGTATGTTTATAAGTGGAATATGGTAAACGGGTCAAAACATCCCCAAATGACCCATATGGTTTTATTAAGCATTTTTAGCTTAAATATAGTATCATTACTTGTATAACGTCCTTAGTGGACGAGATAGCTAATTTAGTCATCCTTAGTGGATGATTTGCATAATTATATGCATTATGACCCGAATTATGGGTTTAGACGTCCTAAGTGGACGACACATGATATTATGCCATGACATGCTCCGAAAAGGAGCCTAGACATCCTAAGTGTATGACCGAGCCCTTTTTAGTGTCTCATTTTGTAAAATGGGACTTAGACATCCTAAGTGGATGATCGGTGTGTATAAGTGGCTCAAAGTCATAGAATGTATGACTTTGACGTCCTAAGTGGACGACTAGAACATTTTCAGTTATATTGAACCAAATGCGGGTTCATAGCATCCTTAGTGGACGACTAGTATATAATAACATTACGAAGCAACTATATTATTATTCCATGTATTAATTAGTATTTTTTATATGTTATCTCACTAAGCTATTGCTTACGTTGCTTTGTTATGTTGTTATAGGTGAAGCTAGTGGTAGTGCAACTAAGGGTACGAAGACCGAGAACTAGAACTCGGTGGAATACTTGGGTATTGAGCCTTTTCCTTACACGCTCTCTTACCAAGAAACGCCTTAGGTGTATGCTTTTGTGTATGAACATATAAACTCATGGTTATGTAATGATCAAGTAGATAAGTAGTTTCTTTTATAGTTTAAAGGGTGTTTGGCATAGTGCCATTCTTACCAATATTGGCCCATTTTGATCATGTATGGGTCAAGGCGAATGATATATGTATTGTACAGTTTTTAGGTGTTAATATAAGTGTGATGTTATGCTAAATCAGTTTATGTAAAAAAAAAAAAAAAAAAAGTATCCTTTATGCTGTTCCTAAATTTCGTATAATGGTGATGACCCCTAGCTAACGTGGATTATGGTTTTATTCGTACTGATTTGATATCATCAGGTCGCTAAAACCTAAAACCAACAAATGTCGCAAAATTGATCGCTAAAACCCTTAAAAACAACAAAAATTATCATTACACAACCAATAGCTGCTCTCTTTCAATGATTCTTTTAGACACCAAACATCTATAACAACTTCTAGATGAATTTATTCAATAGATAACCGAAATCAAAGTAGAAAACCTAAAAAATTCGAATTATATACATCTTTCTGCAGCAAACTTTGAGATTTTTATCTTTTTACTGAGAGCTCAGATCGAAGATCCTCCGGTGGAACTCTTCCTTGATATGTTTCGAGAACTCCAGTAAAATTTCAGCCTAATCCAACGGTTAACGAAAGAGCTATTGCTGTTACAAACTGACCCGCAGAAAGTTGCGAAAATTTAACCAAATTCGAATTTTTTAATTTTCTTCGTTCTTCGACAAACAAACCTTGTGAATCCCTAGGTAACAAGCTCCCAAAGTTCTGATACCACGTGATTGAACTAATGACGTGGTAATTATAGTTTCTTTGGAATCGTTTTGAGCTTAGGGTCAACAATAAAATGAACAATTAGCACAGCGGATTAAACAAATCAATTGTTATTGACACAGCTTTTCATCATCATCACCGTCAAATTAATTATTTTGATCAGAATAATAACGTGTTACCCTAACTGTACATGGATCTAAAGAATCTCAGACCTTAGAGGTATTGAACACAAACAACTCTAGTCTAGGAAGTTTACAAGACATACCCCTATGACATCACACACACCTTTAAATTAATCTAAATTATTGGAAGACTTGTGTAAAGACCAATTCACTGTATTCATGTTTATATAATACAGAATTAGGGTTACAAAAATATTGCTAAATATAAAAAGATCCGTGTATCTTTTCTTGCATATGAAGTTTCATCCTTTGTCATCATTAAGTCCTCTTGTTTTATTCCTTCTTTAATTGAAGAATTCAAATCAATGAAACCAACAGTTTATTTCAGCCAGGGATTGGAAAACATGGACCAGCTCATGATGCAGTTTAAAGCGAGAACAGGAAAACAAAGAAAGAGGAAGAGATTCCCTACTAAGAGAGATGGAGCAGGCTAGTTCGTCTCGGAAGAAAGTTAAGCTCAAATGAGGCTTATCCTAGCACGGGGGGTAGGAGCTTTCCACAGTGTGGCGATTGTAAAGATATCACCCAGGGGAATGTCGTGCAGGTAGCAGACCTGCGACCGTTGTGTGAGAACCGGTCACATCGGTAGATTGTCCAAAACCAGTTTCCAGGGGTTTGCAGGAAATGATTATGATCGAACCACACGACTGAGTCTTGTCCAAATCCATTCCTCTCCGCGTCAGAAAGGAGCCTAGGAGGAATACAGACAGGCGTGGGGCGCCTTCATCTTCTAGGACTTCAGGAACCCTAAGCCTTTCCTACTGTCCCAAAGACCATATAGACCACCCAGCCGTGTTCACCAGATGACTGTGGTGAAACTAGGAAGCATACGACGTTGTGACAGGTACTTCTTTGTGAATTTATTACCTTGCTCGTGTGCTATTTGATTCTGGTGCAGATAGATCTTTTGTATCTGAAAGGTTTAGTCGGAGATTTTTCCTGTTCCGATTAGTCAGCTTAACCCACCACTAGATGTGGAAATAGCTAATAATAAAGTGATACGATGTAACT
>LBNU01015924.1:60581-79113 GCA_014162995.1 Artemisia annua
AGTTCTCCACTCCAAAATTCGACTAAAGTTCCACACAAATAAAGAAAAAATGTTCTATATATATAGAAAATGCAGGCTGACGGCGTCAGCCCAATAGGTGACGTCGTCAGCTCGGCGATTAGGGTTTCCTGACAGCCTTGATTGACGTGGTCATAATTGCTGGTTCCAGATCTGACGGCCTTGGTTGACGGCGTCACCAAATTGCACTACAAACTCTCTGGCCCGTCACGAGTATTTTTCCAATCCTTGACTTCACTTGTTCCTGACGGCGTCACCTTGTAGAGTGTAACGGCGTCACCTTCTGGGATCTTTAAGGTCTTTTGAGATTTTGTTGTTTTCCGCACTTTTTCACTCCGAAAACGCCCGAAAATGCTTCTTTTGTGATTTTCCCTTCAAAAGTACCTAAAATGAGAAAAGAAACGACTTTGGGTGAAATCCAAACCAAAAACATACGACTTAGGACTCAAAATGACCCCTAAAAACGTAACATTTTTCGTCTCATCACCCTTCCTTCCTTGATCTTTTCCATACCTTCACATACATCAACAAGCATTTCATTCACACCTTTTCCTTCTTCCAAATCACTTATGTTAATTCGTAACTCCCCAAGTGCGAAATCCAATGTACACTTGGTAGTCAAAAGAAAATCTCTACCAAAGATAACCTCCGGTTCATCGGCATTAGTATATTCCACAACCACAAAATCAAATTTGAAAATGTGACCATGAATGTTCACTCTAACTCCTTTCACTTTCTTCCTTCCAAAATCTCCATAGTCAAGCCTAACAAAACCAAGCTTGTTAAGTACTTCTTCCGAAATGTAATTGTCTCCAATTTCCATGCGTTTTATTAGTGCAAGTTTTAAAATTTATAAACATGATTTATCCGATTATTTATTTAGCACATACGAGCAAGTATACTCGTCCGATGTAGTAAAGGTGGGTAAGTCGAGGTTGTCCCAAGGGATTTGATAGTTTTAGTAATAAGAAAAACGTTTGTTAAATAAGGGTTGTCAATCCGAAAGTAAATATCAATTTAAAAGAAACTCAATAAGAACTAAGCATATACTTGTGTATAATTCCTTGATTGGTAATTAGGAGTATCATGACAGTTTAATTATAAAGTTTGGTGTAAAACTTGTTATGATGCGCAACTAAAAATGAGTAGTTATACAATCTATGATGTATGTCATGTTTTAACTACCACTAAGAATTTTATCACCTAAATGACTCCTTTCGGACATATCAAATTAGTATGACAATTCTATAATCACATGGTTGTTTTGAAAATCAATTCTTTTCTTATGAATTCCTACGAATCCTTTCGGTCCTTTTTCGTGATGAAATCTTCTCAAAGCCATTTTAACAAGTAAATAAGATGGGTGTCAAGCATCATATTCCATACTAATTCGTGCACTAATGTTTTGGAATAAAAACAAGTTGAAACTCCTTTCGGACCTATTTTTCCAAAGATTGTTTTTACCAACAAATTAAGCAAGATTAGATGTTACTTCAACAAACTCATAAAATAGATATGTTTTCATGCATCACCTTTTTAATAAAAGAATACTCCATAACCAATCACATCATACACACAAGTATATCACAAATTACTCCATAGCAATCATATTAAAACACAAGTAAATAAGAAAACTTTCATTAAACTCAAAGTAACAATTGTTCATTATAAGTATCAAGGTGTACCTAGCTTGAGAATTACAATGAATAAACTTGTGGAACTATAGCAACCACACTCATCCAATTGTTCTCTAACGTAAGTAAACAACTCCAAACTCGAACCAAGGCTTGAGACTCGAACTCAACACTTTCTGGATGTTTTTCCACACTTAGTAAACTTTCAGGCAATATAAGATGAACTAATAATATTTGGTGTAACACTTTGTTGGATATTTTATGGTACATGTAATCTAGACTCTAAGTAGTCATTATATAGCCTAATGACACTTATCGTTCAAGTAAAAACGTCCTCATGGAGTTATTATGCATAAATGATCAGCTACAAATGATTATAGGGAGTAAATTCGTCCATAAATGCAAGACTTGTAACAGCAGTCACCTCCATCCGATCGGTTTCTCGCCAACCGATCGGATGGCACTTCTTGAGAACACTCCAACTGAATCGGATGCGGGTTGCATCCGATCGGTTGGACACTGTCTGGAAACTATTCTTTTGTCTTTTCTTTGTCGTTTTATATTGCATGCGTTGTCTTTCTTCGTGGCATGACTTTATTCATTAGAACTTGATATTTCCTTGATAAATATGTGTAGTAAGCTTGTCTTTATCAAATCCTTTTGTCCATGCGTCATTCTTTTCTTTTTCCTTCTTCTCGAAACTCTCCAAATGTGCATGATCACTTCATTTCTTCATCTTTTAATCACTTTTACCTGCTTTTGGCTATGTTTGCATGCATAAACACTTTTTCACGATTAAGTAACAAATATATACAAATATGACCAATTTCCTTGTATAAAACCAACAATAACGCGACTAAAAACATTTTAACTTTGAGCGTTATCAATCATTGAGTTAAAAGAGAAAATAAGAGAACTTGAATAAGGAAAGTCTGGCAACACAAAAAGTAGTTGCACCAGAAATGTACTCCTTAGACATAACCGCTGTAGAACCAAACACTCAGAATTCTAACTTGATCCTTCCACTTCTACAGGAATAGTTCCCACTCCTAGCATTAGCAGATCCAAGCGTAAACGTAACAAAAGGAAGAGTAGGATTTTGCACCGTAGAAGCGAGACACTAGAAGCCTCTGAAGTAGAAGACCACCTTAGGACTTTGAATAAAACTCATCTTGCACTAGATTTAGATTCTGATTTGGTAAATTGTAATCCTAATCGTTGTGTAACGAATGATGAACCTTTAAATGCTTTGAATGTTAATGCTTGATGTGTGTTTTGTCGTAACAGTATGTTATCTGGTGATCATTCTAAATGTGTTGCAAATTCTCTTTTATCTTGTCATAAGAAACGAACATCTGGCAGAAAATCTAGGCCCACTAATTCTTCTAAATCTGTGCTAGGATTTATGCCATGTGTAGTTTCTATGAATGATGTAGTCACCCCTGTAGTTGCGAACAATACTCCTAGGAACATGCCATTACTTAGCGAATTTACTAAGAAGAAAGCACGATCTAGTTGGAATTGGCAACGTTGGTTACAAAAGACACACAACTTTAAATGGATTCCTAAAATTGTTAATATGTGTGCTTCTAACTCAACGGAACCCACAACTTCTTTGGGTTCCACCCTTACCATTATTCCATCGTCGTCTCCTTTGTGTGATGCAGGTGGTTCAAATTGTTCTCTGGATTGTTGATAGCGGATGAACCCGACACATGACAGGCAATCTAAAACTGTTATGAAACTTTGTCTCAAAGTTCATTGGTACTGTCAGATTCGGGAATGATCATTTCGCTGCTATTATGGGGTATGGGGACTATATCAGTGGGAATATCGAAGTTAGTCGTGTGTATTACGTCGAAGGCCTCGGTCACAACCTCTTCTCAGTCGGTCAATTTTGTGATGGGGATTTGGAAGTCGCATTTCGGGAGAAAACTTGTTTTGTTCGTGATTTACAAGGAAATGATCTTATGTCAGGCACCCGTGGTAACGGTCTTTATACCACCTCAATGTCCGACATGATTGCTTCTTCTCCCATTTGTCTACTTTCAAAGGCTGAATCGACAAAATCCTGGCTATGGCACAAACGCATGTCTCATCTCAACTTCAAAACTATGACTGATCTTGCTCGCCATAAACTAGTTGACGGTCTTCCAAGGTTCAGATATGCAAAAGATCACTTATGTCCCTATTGTGAACAAGGTAAGAGCAAACGTGCACATCTCAGTTCAAAACCAGAACCTAGTACTGATCATGTTCTTCAACTTCTTCATATGGATTTGTGTGGCCCAATGCGAGTACAAACGATTAATGGGAAACGGTATATTCTTGTGATTGTCGACGACTTCTCCAAATGGACTTGGGTCTACTTTCTTTGAAGCAAAGATCAAGCTCCAGCAATGATAATCACCTTTCTCACGAAAATTCAGGTTCAACTTCGCAACACAGTCAGAATAGTAAGAACAGATAATGGAACCGAATTCAGGAATAAAACTCTTCGTGATTATTTTGAGAAAGTTGGAATTGTACATCAAACATCGTTTGCACGAACTCCCGAACAGAATGGAGTGGTCAAAAAACGCAACAGAACGTTAGTGGAAGCCGCACGAATGATGCTCATTAATGCTCAATTACCAGATTATCTTTGGGCAGAAACCGTCTCAACTGCATGTTACACCCAAAATCGTTGTATGATCAATAAACATCATAAAGTCACACCATATGAAATTGTTCACAAATGCAAGCCTATCATTCAACACTTTCATGTATTTGGTGCTCTTCGCTATCCGAATAATGATCGTGATGATCTTGGAAAACTTAAAGCAAAGGCTGATGTAGGTATCTTCATTGGATATTTTGAAAACTCAAAGGGATTTCGAATCTACAACCGTCGCACTAGGGAGATTCAGGAGACTATTCATGCTAATTTTGATGAGCTTACAGATATGGCTTCTGAGTAAAACAACTTAGGACCCGCAACCAACCGTCTTAATTTTCCAGACTCTTCAGTTGAACCATTGTCACTAACTCGTAAAGAATTGGAAACATTGTTTGCTCCTTTGTTCGATGATTCATTTGAAACACGTGAACCATCTGTATCCACTAGTTACACTGCTCAACCTGATAATATTCAAGTACCTGATACACCCATTCCAAAACTACAACCGTAGAACCCGATGCACCTTTGACTGAATCACCAACAATAGACGAACAAACCGCTTCCAACATCGACAACCCAATTGAAGATCTGAATCAACTACAAGTACCCGAACCTGCAAATTATGATCCAAATGCGTTCTTCAATCTGTTTGCTCCGACTCCGAACCTTTCAGATATAGCTGAGTCGTCAACACGCAATTTGGAGCCAACTAACGTGCAGCAGTTCCATAACCCTCACCCTTTAACACATCATTGGACTCGTAATCATCCCATCGTCAATATTATTGGACATCCAACGGCTCCAGTTATGACAAGACAAAAACTTCACTCCGATGCCGAACACTGCATTTATGCTCTCACCGTTTGTCAAGATGAACCCAAAAACATTAACGAAGCTCTCACTTATGACAAATGGATTGAATCAATGCAAGAGGAACTTGACCAATTCAAACGTCTTGAAGTATGGGAATTAGTTGAGCGTCCAGATGGAGTTTATGTCATTGAGCTAAAATAGATTTGGAAAAACAAGTTGGACGCAGAAGGCATGGTTATTCGTAACAAATCTCGATTGGTAGCTAAAGTATACACTCAGCAGGAAGGAATTGACTTTGAGGAATCTTTCGCACCAGTGGCTAGACTTGAAGCTGTTCGAATATTTCTAGCATACGCTGCTCACAAAAAGATGGTCGTTTATCAAATGGATGTGAAAAATGCATTTCTGAACGGTCAACTACGTGAGGAGGTCTATGTTAGTCAGCCAGAGGGATTTGTCGACCCAGAGCATCCGAATCATGTCTACAGACTTAAAAAGGTTCTTTATGGTCTCAAACAAGCCCCCAGGGCGTGGTATGATAAACTTACTGATTTCTTGCTTGCTAACTGCTTTACTAAAGGTTTATTAGATCCAACTTTGTTTATTAAAAAACACGGGGATGACGTTTTAATTTTGCAAATATACGTTGATGACATTATTTTTGCTTCTACTAATAGAAAATACTCAAATGCTTTTGCAAATTAATGAAACAAAATTTTGAAATGTCAATGATGGGTGAACTTACGTTCTTCTTAGGACTACAAGTTCATCAGTCACCCCGTGGAATTTTCCTTAATCAGTCCAAATATGCTCTTGAGATAATTAAGAAACATGGCATGACCAGTTGTGATACTTACAATACACCGATGGCCAACACAACTAAGTTAGATGCGGATCCAAATGGGAAACCAGTTGACCCCACAAAATACCGTAATATTATTGGGTCTCTCATGTATCTCACCGCTAGTAGACCAGATATTGTATTTGCTGTATTTATGTGCTCTCGTTATCAGTCCAGTCCTACTGAACATCACCTCAATGAGGCTAAAAGAATCCTTCGATACGTAAAGATAACCATTCACTTGGGAATCTGGTATCCGAAGGATTCAGGTTTTGAACTAATAGCCTTTTCAGACGCTGATCATGCAGGGTGTATAGACGCACGCAAAAGTACTTCTGGTGGTTTGCAGTTTCTTCGAGATAAACTCGTGTCTTGCCAATCAAAGAAGCAGGATTGCACTTCATTATCGTCAACAGAAGCTGAATATGTAGCCATGTCTGCCTGCTGTGCACAAGTCATTTGGATGCGTACACAGCTAATGGACTACGGTTACTTATTCAACAAGATTCCGATGTACTGTGATTCGAAAAGTGCGATAGCAATCTCATGCAACACGGTTCTGCATTCAAAGTCTAAGCACATTGATCTCCGTTATCAATTCATCAAGGAGCATGTTGAAAAGGGTACAACTGAGTTATACTTCGTGGGTATTGAATACCAACTGGCCGACTTGTTCACAAAACCTTTACCTCCTTCACGGTTTGCTGAACTAGTCCACCGGATTGGTATGCGGTGTTTGACTCCAGATGATTTAAANCAAGGAGCATGTTGAAAAGGGTACAACTGAGTTATACTTCGTGGGTATTGAATACCAACTGGCCGACTTGTTCACAAAACCTTTACCTCCTTCACGGTTTGCTGAACTAGTCCACCGGATTGGTATGCGGTGTTTGACTCCAGATGATTTAAAATCTTTTCTTGAAAACAATTAACTGAGTCAAATACCAAAACCTTTTTTGTAAATATTTTTCAAAAAGTACGCAAAATCAAAAAATCTTCAAAAATATCAAAAAGATTTTCCAGTTTTATCTTACGTTTTATTTTTCCGTTTTCAAATGCAAGTACACTATCTCAATCAACACTTTGGCTTCTCAAAATTTTCTCAAATTTATATCCAAGTGTTGAGGGGGAGAAAATGTTTTTCAAAATTTAAAAATTCTTGTTCAAACGAGTGCACTTGCATATTTCAAAAATTATGACGTTGTCAAAAATAATGGTAGAATTTTCACGAATTATCCTTCGTTTTGTGAATTTAAATACTTCATTAATTTCCTTAGAGCTAGAATATTGTTAGATGCTAACGGTAGTTATCCTACACAGGTAAATACTAAAGTTTAGGACTTATAAATTTAAGTAGTCAAGGGACCATTTGTGCCAAAGTTTCAAAGTTTTAAATATCTAAACAAAACAAACATTTGAGGTGTATTCGAAATTAGGGTTTATGTACGATTTGGGTGTTCTTGATTGTGTGATGTTTTGTTTGATTTTAGTGGTGGTATATGTTTGTTAGAGTGTTTGAATCATGTTTATGCTCGTTAATTGCATCTATTTACATGTATACGTGATTTAGAAAATTAGGGTTTATGTTCACAATTGGGCATTTTTCATGTTTGTGTTCTTGGGTTCAATTAAATGGCTTAAATGTGTTTGTATGAGTGTTAATTGATGTTCTACATTGATATTACAACATGATTGCATGAATAATGTTTTCTCGATAAGTTAGGTTTTCATAGGTTTTTTCGAAAACTTGTGATTTTGATTGATACGTTTGATTAGCTGTTGTTTCATACTTATTTCATCAGGTTTTCAATCAAGGATCAAATTTTTCCAAAAGCAAACGTATGTCAACGAGATCTCGAAAATTCTTGTATAAGAATTTTCGAAAATTGGTTTATCGAAATCACTTGAAAATTTTATCGATAACTCTTGATAAATTATCTAGATCTCTCTGTAACTATGTTATTGAGAAATCTTGATAAATTATCGAGATCTCTTGATATAATTATCGAGAACCTTGAGTTATCGAGAACTTTTCTTGTTATCGAGAAGATTCAGATTATGTGTTATCGAGAACACTTATTCTTTGAGTTATCGAGAACCTTTGTTGTTCGAAGTTATCGAGAACATTCCTCTTGGGATTTATCGAGAACATGGATATACAAAAGTTATCGAGAACCCAGTAGGAGAATGTTATCGAAAACACAATCTGCATAGTTATCGAGAACACACTTGGACATTTTTTCGAGAATTTTCATTTCTTTTGTAAATTTTCTAAAACATGTCTAAGGAAAAAAACTTCAAGAACTTGTGTATTATTTGTGTTGTATGTTTAATTAACTTGTGGATGTGTGTTTTTATATGTATGTATTTCTAAGATGAGAATTGTAATGATTATGTGTTATGAATGCTTAAACATTACATCTTAGGTAATAGGTGTGAAATAGCTAATATGACCACATCTCATTCGTTAATCAAATGGACCTTAATCTCTGATTTGAAAGTCCATGGGTTTCCTTTTTAGGTCAGCGTAACTTTTCTGTCGGTCTCTAGCGGCTTGTAAACGTTGTTTGATTTTGATGATTTTCTCGGTTGTCTCATGAACTAGANTATGTATTTCTAAGATGAGAATTGTAATGATTATGTGTTATGAATGCTTAAACATTACATCTTAGGTAATAGGTGTGAAATAGCTAATATGACCACATCTCATTCGTTAATCAAATGGACCTTAACTGCAACATGTAACTTGTATGTCTATGTATATCAAACATATTCGTGGACTAATAACTAACAAATTTGAATGTTTGATTTTGTGACAATGCATTTACAGAAAACAATGGCTGAACACAATGAAAATGTTCCCAAACAAACTCTCCTATTACTCACACTCGGTGAGATTGTCCCGCCTGACTACAACATCACCATTGGCCAAAACAATCCACGAATTGACTTCAACAAACTTCGAATTCCAGAAGATTCGTGCAAGATTGTTAAAGACATTCTTCTGGCTCATCCCTGCAAGTCTATGCTCACCAAATCCATATCAGTTCCAATCTTCTACATTCATCAGTTCTGGTACACAGCTCAAGCCAACTTGGATGATGAATCCTTCAATGTCACATTGGATCGTCAAGTCTACATCGTAGATCATAATGTCCTACGAACTGTTCTTATGCTTCCTACACCAAAAGAATTATGTCCCATGTTAACTGAACTTGAAATCCTAGATTATGTCATTGATCTAGGATACGATGTTCAAGATGAACTACCACTCATCAGACTGTCAAGATTCAACGTCAAATATCTACCACAACCATGGAGAACCTTCTACATGTTGATTGTGAGATCTATTTCAGGCAGAAAAAGTGGTCATGAACATCCACGACTAGAGCATCTGCAAGTATTTTGGAGAATGATGAGCATGCAACCAATCAACTTTGCCAGTTCAATAATGAGCGACTTGATCCATCACACCAAACACATCGTGAAAGGAATGCGATACCGTTCGTTAGATTCACAAAGATGCTTATTGAGCACTTCTGCGGCAAGACACCAGACTACCTCAAGAGAATGCATGATCGTACTGAACCAAAAGACATCTACAACAAAGATTTTAAGATTTCTTTTGTCAAAACCATCAAGTTCACAACAAGGACTAAGGGAATGAGGATTCCAGACTACTTCCTTGATGACAACATTCGAAAGACACAGAACTACAAAATCTATGACAAAGCTTATCAATCAGGGAGAGTAGGATACACTGGTGATGAAGACGAATCCATTGTTAAGAGGGAAACATAGAGCAAAAGAGGTGGCAAGACTGGAAGCACCAGCAGCACTACAACTTCACCAAAAACCAAGTCTTCACCAAAACCTTCTACGAGACCTCGTAGAAAGATCACTCCAAAACAAACCATCCAAGATGAACCAACACCATCACCTTCCGAAAGTGAATCAGAATTTGAAACCGAATCAGATGATGAAGAAGATTTTGAACGAAGGGTGAGGTTAGATGAAGAGGAGTTCCCCGAGCTCGAAAAGGCAAAGAAGATTAGCATGGGAACTCTACATCAAGGAGAAAGGAAAGGTAAAGGGATAAGCATCAATGAACCTAGTGGTGGTGCAAATGATGAAGAAGAAGATGAACCAGCTGCTGAACCCTTGGTCGATAAACGCAAGTTGAAAAGCATCATTGTCAACACAAGAGCAGAAGAGAAGCAACTTCAAAAGGAACTCAAAGAAGCTGCACGTCTCAGCCTCCTCGAACACCAACCTCATCCACAACCGCTCAATCAACCTGAACAAGAGGGTGGCTCAAGTAGCACCTTGATTACTCCTTCAACTTTGGTTCAAGAAATTCCACTTAACACCGAAGAAGAAGAAGAAGAAAAAGATACAGAAGGAAACGTCATCATGAAGGAAGCTACGGAGGAAACAGCTGAGACTTCTGAGTTCATGATGATTCACAAAAGCAACTAGAGACTTCTGAGTTCATCACACCGGAGTTCATTGCTCAGATGCAAATAGAAGAGGAACTGGAGAAGAAAGCTAGTGAGGAGATAGAAAGATTGCCTCAGGAAGAACAACCTAAAGATCAAAAGACAAATGAACAAGAAGAAGAGCAATTTTTTGACACTGACGACTTCATTAACTCACCTCAACACTCACTTCATCAACAGTCACCTCCAAAGGATCCTCTAGTTCCCATGGGTTCTCCTCCAAAGGATCCTACTCCTCCTCCGTCTGGATCTGACTAGGAATCATCTTCACCATCATCATCACAACATTCATCTCCACCACCATAAAAAACAACATCAAATCACAAATCAATCAAGAAAAAGGCTAGCTCATCTGTCACCATAGCATAACAAAGACTCAAGCAAGCTGTTGCACTGGCACGAAAGAAGAAAGACAAACAACCACAGGGTGGCGATCTTCAAGGACAAGTACAGAAGCTGACAAAACATGTCACAACATTGACACAACAAGTCAAGGATCTTCAAGACTCGACAGCACTGGTTGATAGGTTCATGCAAGCCGACATGAACACTATGCTCAGAACGTACACTGAAGAATTTCTCAACGACAACCTTGTTGCTCTCACCACACCTGTTGTGTCAGATCTTATCAAGCCGATTCAAACAGAGTTGAATACCAGGATCAAGCACAACATTGAACGAATGCTTCAGTCAACACCTTTCTATCTTCGAACTGACAGGGCTCCAACCGCACCAACTGATCTCACGAATGAGCAAATACAAGCCTTGTTAGCTGCTAAACTTCGAAATAAGAAGGAAATGACTCCTGAAGAATCAACAATGTTTGAGGCATTGAAAGTTATTGCCTTCAAAGAATCATGCAAAGAAGCGGCTGGAAAACACAAACGATCAAGAAAAAATGATGATCCTGATTCCGATTCCAAACACAAGAAATCTAGGACTACCAAAGAACCATCATCTTCACAGAAACCACCAGCCAAGCATTCAAAAGCTCCAGCCACACATCAGCAAGCACCAGCCTTTGGATCCGGTCCAACACATGCAGAAGAACCATTCATGCTTTAACCAGTTGACACTTAGGAAGAAACTAAAACATCCATTCCTAAATCTAACATTCTTGAATCACAAGCTGGGCCATCATCAACCTCAAAGACTAAGGAGAAAGGAAAGTCTACAAAATCAAAGAAGAAGAAGAAGAAGAAGAAGAAGAAGAAGAAGAGATCAAAACCATTCTCATTGTTAGATGTAGATGAAGCTCCGAAAGCTGATTGGTTTACAGAGATGATCAAGTCACAACCTCCACTTGAAGCCGAAGAACCACTACCGGGAAACACTTTGCAATACGCTCAAAGTATCATGATAGGTCTTCAAGTAGAGATAATGACTAAGGCTGAATTACGAAGGATCAACCGTGAAGCTATGGACTTTCTAAAGAAGCGATCGGGAAACAATGTTGAACTCCAGTATCACATGGAGAACATTGCTTGTGCTTTATGTGGTTCGTTCGACTGGCTGAACCCTGAAGCCAACTACGATGCACACTCCAAGCACAACGAGCCCTAGTTCACCGATTATACAAAGCCACTACCTCTGCAAGGATTTCTAGAAAAACCTAAGATTCCCTACCGATTCTTCTTCAACAACGATCTCAAGTACCTTCAACATGCCCATGAAACCTCTAAAGAAAGATATGCTTCTTCACTGACGATCTCAGTTCCTGCCGCCAGATATGAATTGCCATCCATTGAAGAAACAACACCGAACTTCAGCGACTTCGTTGTTGCCTACAACAAAGAAGCTCTTCTTGGAATTCAGCACTGGCGAGATCAACGTAAACTTGGCTACACTCACAGACTGCATCTGACGTCAAGTGAAAACGTAAAGCACAACTCTCGAATTGTTGCAATCGTGGAAATCTTAGAGTCGCGGAGATTCAACTACACTTTCATGAAAGAAATAGTCGTCAAGAGGCAAGATGAAAAGGAGTACAAATTTTGTGAAGCAGACTTCCCTGACCTCAACCTCAATGACATCAAAGACATGTATTTGGAAAAGGTTCAAGGAAAGATGTTGCGCTTCCCAAAGTCAACTCAGTACAACTTCATTGCTTCACTACTTCTCTACATCAGACGATTAATAGTTCAAGAAAGAGTGGAAGATCTTCAGCTGGGCGTTGAAAGTTATCAGAACAAGCTCAACCTAACCAAACCACAACTCACATTTCCTGGAATTCAAGAATCGTCACAATACATGCTCATACAGAAACCATCAATTGGAATCACCTACCTCAACAAGAAGAACAAGCTCTGCTAAATGAGGTTTGATGAGATTCAGAAATTCTGTGATGACACGCTAAAATGAGTTCGTGATGGGTTAGTTGAAAGATTGCTGGATGATAAGAAGCGGTTAAGCAAAGGGGAAAATACTAGGTGGAAAGCTAATGCAAGGAGGNCATACAGAAACCATCAATTGGAATCACCTACCTCAACAAGAAGAACAAGCTCTGCTAAATGAGGTTTGATGAGATTCAGAAATTCTGTGATGACACGCTAAAATGAGTTCGTGATGGGTTAGTTGAAAGATTGCTGGATGATAAGAAGCGGTTAAGCAAAGGGGAAAATACTAGGTGGAAAGCTAATGCAAGGAGGATGATACGCAACTTTGTTCATACGGTGGAAGAAAGATTGTATCGTTGTAAGCAGATCAGGAGATTGGAAAGCTACATCGGCGTTCGACCATCATTTCCGGTCTTGACATTCAGACGACCTGATCCTCAATTCACAGACTTTGAAGCCATGCCTACTGGTGACACTTAGCTTCTGGTATTAACATTTCAATATTTTCATTATATATTGATTGATTTGTGATTACTACGGCTTGTGCACACATAACAGTGTACAACCCGCACTTTGTATTTAAAGGATCCTGTGGTACGCATAAGTGCCACAATCCTCAATAAGGAGCGAAAGCTTCTTACTTTTGAGTAGAATTAACAAACTTTTCATGATTTTTACAGTTCTACTCAAAAGACAAGTATTTCACCTCCGTAAGTATTCACTTGTTGAAGGGGAGTACTTGACCAAAAACATCGTTCTCAAAATCTAAAAGTTCTTGTTGATTTCTCCTCATAAGACTCAAAAAGGCATATTTTAATCAAAAAGTTTACAAAAACAACATTTGATATGCTATTTTTGAGGGGGAGAAGATGAAAAGTGATTAAAATATGATGTCAAAAGTTTTATCTTGTGCGAGCTCGACTCAGAATTGACCCACGAATTGACGAAACAACAAATGTTAGTATTCGAAAGGATTTATCCAAGTAGAAAGTACCATTTCGAGAAACTCTTTTTAGACGTTTACTTTGACGGGTCTAACTTCCTTTTAGGAATGTTAACAACTTCAAGTTAGTTATTAGGGCTAGTTATCACCTAAAAACTGATAATGGATCCCTTTAACTAAGCAACGTAAACGTGTCCCTCGGGTACATGTCTATTAAGAGTAGATCAATTCAAAAGTGCCAACTCCTCCCGCATGTGCAAATTTCTGAAAACACTCATGAGCATATGTGGAGGGGGAGTCTTTCATAACAAATCAAAAACCTCAAAGTGTTAACAAAAAGTTTTATACACAAACACTTTGAGAGATTTTCAAATATTTGGTTCAAAGGCATCAATAGGATAGTCATGGAGTTATAAGGTGACTAAGGATAGGAATAACCGTCCTATGATCTGCCAGAACCGGAGGGATCTACCCAAGGACATCACCAATAGTTAGATTGAAATATTAGAATCCTTAGGATGATATTGAACAAAAGATGAAAAATGAAAGAGAAATGAAAGTGATAGAATAAAAAAATGAAAGAATACTGGTGAAAAGAAAAGCCCTCCCATTTTTTCAACTTAGGTCAGACACGCGGTTCAATTCATAAAAAATGCTACTGCTCGTTGCTAAGGCGAACCAGGTATTGANAACGTAAACGTGTCCCTCGGGTACATGTCTATTAAGAGTAGATCAATTCAAAAGTGCCAACTCCTCCCGCATGTGCAAATTTCTGAAAACACTCATGAGCATATGTGGAGGGGGAGTCTTTCATAACAAATCAAAAACCTCAAAGTGTTAACAAAAAGTTTTATACACAAACACTTTGAGAGATTTTCAAATATTTGGTTCAAAGGCATCAATAGGATAGTCATGGAGTTATAAGGTGACTAAGGATAGGAATAACCGTCCTATGATCTGCCAGAACCGGAGGGATCTACCCAAGGACATCACCAATAGTTAGAAATTAGAAGTCCTTAGGTATGATATGAAAAAAGGGAGAAAAGAATGAAAGGAGAAAGAAGAGGTTGAAGAATTAAAAAGAAATGAAAGAATAGGGTGAAAAGAAATAGCCCTCCATTTTTTCAACCTTAGGTCAGACACCGGGTTCAATTCATATGCTACTGGTCGTTGCTAAGGCGACACCGGTATTGAAGATAAAGACGTCATAGACCCAGTGACGCAATGAACCTAAACCTTCTTAGCCACTCAAGTTTCTCTCAAAAGATACTTGTTTCATTCTCACGGAGAACCCTGCATATTCTATTGACCATTCACTACGAGTGTGTCGATATTGAAAAGGAGGTACTCTGCTCCACACCTCCGACGACCAAAATGTGCATGAATTGAGTCTAGAGCCACGAGATACATCAAAGATCTCTTAGGAACACATAATACTTCCACACTAGTGTCTTACATCATTGGACACTAAGTGTAAATTATCGAGTCCTACACAGATCTTAGCAATCTGCCTAGAACATTTATGAGGGATTTACTTATGTATTTCTCGAATGATTGAACGAAAATCCTGCCAAGGTCAACATCAAACAGCCCTGACAGCAGGTCACTTCGGTNCATCATTGGACACTAAGTGTAAATTATCGAGTCCTACACAGATCTTAGCAATCTGCCTAGAACATTTATGAGGGATTTACTTATGTATTTCTCGAATGATTGAACGAAAATCCTGCCAAGGTCAACATCAAACAGCCCTGACAGCAGGTCACTTCGGTGATTCCTTGTGGATTACGCTTAGTGTTTATGATGGTTCCAAATGGTCTATAGTGGTGGGGTGATCTCCAGCGACTCACCTAATCGTGGGTGTACTTATGTATGTCTGTGTAAGCCCTCTAGGGGGTATCCGATTAGGAACGGTCTTGGTATGGATTAGAAGGAGTATTCACACTATGTTGTTGACAATCTCTAACTACAAACCTGTAAGTACCGGATGTATTATTGCTAACTGTTTCAATGCAGGTACAACCACCATCTTGAACACCAACTTCCACATGCTCATACCTACATCTCAATGTCTTAGAAAGCTCTCATCAAAGATCGACGCATTACTAAAGTCAAAGAGGGATTCTACGTCAACACAAAGAATCCTCAACAAAGAAATAAGAGCTACGAATAGATGAAAGCACTAACGTCAAAGATGTATGAGCATGTTGGAAAGGCGCGAATCCACTGGAGGCAAAGAAAGTGACGAATGGCAGATTACGAAATCACTTGATCACTATCACATCATCAAAGACAAAGAACAAAGAACGATGAATCATTTTGCTAACGAATTTTTGAAGACGTCTGAAGCCGTAAAAGTCTAAGATTAAAGACAAAGAAAAGACGTCGAGCAACCTTGATAATCATCATGACCGACCCTTAGGGGGAGATTGTTAGGATCACGTTTCACGTCATCTCTCAAGTCTCGGTCATTTCATTATATGTAATAGGTTGCTACATTATTTAGTTATTTATGTTTCATGATTATGTAATGTTGAAAGGCTCCTAAAAGCCCAAAAGGCCTAGAAGCCCACGTATGAATAGATAGGAAGGAGTGGGAGTGTTGCCCTAGCTCCTTGCCTATAAATAGAACTCTTATGTAATCATTTTTCTTGTTGGTTTAATTGATATCCTTTCGAAACTCTTGTCATATTATTTCTTATATCTCTTAGATCGACCAAATCTATTTCTCATCTCATTTCTTACATAATCAATACTTGTGTTTATCAACATGGTGACCTAACAAGTAACCACGCAGAAAATTAGACAGCATGTGCACAGTTTAGATATCAATAAATAAAATACATAATTCGGCTCACCATGTTGATCCGGATAAGGCATTGAACCGGTCACAACAGACCCTTCTTCTTCCCTATCTGACTGAATCCTCAATCTCCTTACAACTTCTATAAAAAGATCAAACAAACAAAAAAACTAATTAATTACACATTTCAAAGGAAACATGAAAAAAATCATAGAAGAACTAAAAATAACACCTTGTTAAAAGCAATTCATCATAAATTGATCAAAATGAATAAAAGCTAAAGAAATTTTAAGAATACAAACTGAACAGAGATTCAAAACTATTAAGGGCATAAACTTTAGAAAATGTTGAGTAAAAAGTAACAATATTAGTAAGAATCTAAAAATATAAGGGCAGAGTTGTATCATCCATACTAATCTTGGTTACATTCAAAAAGGTGTCTTTAGTAGTACTTCTTTGACAGATTTCAGAAGTTCTCTTGCAACCAGCTGTAGTATCAACAGGTGAAATATGTTCAAATCCCGCCATACAACTACATAATGAGCCATTACTTTGGGTACACATCCCAAATGACCCACAAACCCTATACACGCTACAAGCATCTTTGGGCTCCTGCCAATCTAAAACCCACTTATTTCTCGATTTTGGCCAATTAAAAAATTGTATTTTTTCCTAAATAACTCATTACTAACCTTGAGTAAGGCTCAATCACCATGTAAGTTTCGTAAGATTGTGTACCATTACGCAAAATAATTGTTCATTTTTTAGTTATAGAGTTTGAAAGCAAGTTGAATGCGTTAGAATAAATTTTGTTCTCATCAAAGCTATTCCTAGACATGTTCTCACTTTTCCAAAGATAAGTTGTTGATCCATTTAAAATGGAGTACCTGTTTTTACCTGGAACGGGCTGAAACTTGAAGCTTTGTTAGAACCTAAGTTTTCTCCATTTTAGTCAAGTCTCGGTTATTTCAACATTTGTGATAGGTTGCTATGATTATTGATTATGTAAACATTTAGGATGAGTCCAATACTCGTCCAATGGGCCTAAAGCCCACTCGTTTAGAATAAGGAAGGAGAAAGGGATGTTGCCCTAGCTCCTCTCCTATAAATAGGAATGCATGTAATCATTTCTATTTGTTGGTTATTTCAATACATTAAAGAAACTCTTGCACTTTTATTCTTCATATTTGATCTAATCAACCAAACTCTATTTCTCATCTCATTTCTACCAAATCTATACTTGTGTTTACAATATGGTGACCTAACAAGCTTCCAGATCCTGGGTCACCTACATTTTTCTAGAATGTAAGCTTTATATCTCCAACCATCGTCATACCAGGAAGAAATGTATCTGTCAGAGTATCGAAACTCTGCGACAATGTGTTTCCAGATGCTATATCTATTAACACAACATTTCCAGTATCCTGCAACTTTAGTACTCTTAAAGGTGCTCCTCCTAGGAACATCATAATCTCAAATAATAGGTAAATTGTCCATCAATAAGTAAGTCACAACAAGAACAATAGTACCCAATCCCATCTTGAGCAGGTTATGGGGGAAGTAAGATGAGACAAATCAACCCCTACCTTAGGAAAAACCCGAGGGTATGGAGACTACTTCCAGGAAATGCTCCAGCAAGTGTATGTGTGAGTGTGAGAGTGCTCGCATATGTGAAAGTGTGAACACTGGTACAAAAAGTTCTATCAGTCACGCCCAAAATGCGTGACGATATGCATATAGTCACACATGTTTTTTTCGTCGTGTGTCACCAAAAGTCCCGCCACCGTAGGTGGCATATGGTGACGTTGTTGAGTTCATGGCCTTTTCCATCGAAAAAGAGTGACCAAAACCCCGAATATGTGTGACAAATTAGGCACAAGTTTTGTTGGATTAGTCATTATCCGTGACCGTAAATACCTTATAGTCACATGAATATTTTTTGAGAGTAACTATTGTTTGTCCTTTGGCCACATAAATATATAACAT
>LBNU01015926.1:52714-86387 GCA_014162995.1 Artemisia annua
AGGTTGGGTATCTCCTCCGTTGGGACCCCCGTTAGGTTGTGCACCGTTGTTGTTGTTGTTATTCATTTCCTCGAGATTTGGAGAATTAACTCGGTTTGGACGTCGTAGAAGACTCTCGGGATTAGGAAGTGGTGGAAAAAGCTCGTTATAAGAAGAACGAGTGTTCACACAAATTGAAACAAGTCAAAGTGAAACAAATTGAAAAAGTAAGTTGAAATGAAAATCTTTTTGGTTTTTATGTTTTATAAAAGAAAAGTGAAAAATATTTTTGGTTTTTATAGGTTTTATAATATATATATATATATATATTTTTTTTATGTATAAGAAAAGCGATAACTTCTAAAAGAAGGTTCTTCAAAACACACTACTCAAGATCTAATGACTAAATCTTATCAACCGCTCCCCGGCAGCGGCGCCATTTTGATTGCTCGTATTTCAAGCGGTGAAGCTTATAAACTCGGATCGTTGTCCCAACGAGGGTTGAACTGATCTCGTCACTCGAGTCGTGAGTTATGTGAAGTGAATAAGGTTTAGAAGGTGATTTGGTTTTTGTTTACACTACGAAAACTTGTTTAAAACTTAAATGAAATAAAGTACGAGTTTAAAAGAAATAAGGTGAACAAGAAAAGAAAACATAAGACAACGTATATTAAATGAAAATAAAATTAAAACTTCTAAGTATAAAAGAAAGTAAAAAGAAAAATGTTTTTGGAGTTTTGATTTTAATTAACTAAAAGAAAAGTTAAACTAAAGAAATGATAAAAGATTTAACGTTCTAAGATTTAAACTAATAAGAGAAGAAATTAAACTAAGTTGAATAAAACTAAAAAGGTTTTAAGAAATTTTGATAGAGTTTCGTTTAGAATTAAATAAAATAAGTCCTCACTCGTTAAAACGATGAGGAAAATAAAGCCAAGTCCGGCTTATAAAATAAATGAAACTCGACACAAAAGAAACTAGCGAACTAAAAATGAAACTCACCAAACTAAGCTACCATACTCGCAACAATAAACTCATACTCACAAAACAATGAAGACAATACCATACTCGCAATAAAAAGAAAACCAAACTTGCAATAACAAAACTCTAACTCGCAAAAGAAAACTTTGATACTCGCTATAAAAAATGACAACACCATACTCGCAAAAGAATTAGGTCCCTACTCGCAAACATGTAACCATACTCGCAAGAAATCTAGTTGCCAAGATTGATACTCGCAACAAAAATTGCTTACTCGCAATGATACTCGCAGAAAAGAATTGATACTCGCTAAAATCCACTTTGATACTCGCTAATTCATAGATTGATACTCGCAAGACTAGGTCATACTCGCAAAACAAAGTTTGATACTCGCAAAAGATTCAATCAAAACCCATACTCGCTAAACCCTAAATTTCATACTCGCGAAAAAGAAAAATGAAGGCTGGAACGATTTTAACTTGAACCTAATGGCCTAAACTAATGAAAAACTTATAAAAACCTTATAGAAAACAAGTTTTAATCCCAAATAAACTACTATATAAGCTAAAGACTCGAAAATAAGCACTAACCCATTTTTTTTTCTAAACCATTCGTTTCCAAAAACTCATGCAAAGGTGGCGAAAACTATATAAGCTTTTATAAAAGATTAAGATGACACAAACTAAGCTCAAAAAGATGTAAAGATTTAGAAGAAAGATTAAGATGAAGCGTTAAATAAGCTAAAGAAAAGTATTAAGACATGAAAAATAAATTTGCATTGAAAGAAAACTTACACTAATGCAATAATAAACTAAGACTCACTAAAACTAACTAGACTAACCAACACAAAATGAAGCTAGGGGGTCCTATTTAAAGGAGCCAAGGAGGCTTCCTTGTTTACATCATGTACACTTCGCCCCCTAGACTTTTTGCGTTCATGAAAACTACACATAAACTCTATTACAACTCTACTAAACGTTCTAAAGACTAAACGTAATCCTTGTAACTTGAGGTAGCGTGTTGACGTGCTTTCCAAAGGTCTTTGAAGACTTAAAAGTGATCACTTGCTTGAATTTGTGAAGCTTATCTTGATAATTAACTTTGAGCTTCGATTAAGCGTCTCTTTTATTTTCTTGAGCCTTTAAGGAATGAATTCGTCGTCACGGGTTTTTATTAAGTAAATTTTATCTCTGGCTTAACTTTAAGACTCTTTTCCACATCTCGTGCTCATTCTAGGCTTTTTGGTAGATTTCTATGTTGTTTTTGCAATATCCTTACCTGCACAGTCACAAACACAAAAACACGATATCTTTGGAGTTTAACGTTAGTTTTTGGTCTAATAGAGCCTGAAAATGGTGAATAAAAGGTATGTGAATAAGCACATACCAGTATTCCTCCCATGTTGTTTGAAGTTGGCATTTCCCAAGGATTTGAGCCGTAGCTCTGATACCATTTGTTCACAGGATTCATGCCAACTTGTTTGTTTCTCAGGTTTTGATTTGTGTTAGACATTTCTGGTTTGATAAACGAATGAAACAGTATGCAATATTTTGAGACAAAGATAAACTGCAAACTAAACTTTTATTGATTTATAATGATAAGTGTTGATATGTTTTTCTGAGAAAAACATATATATACATAAACTAGAGATACAATGTTTCATGAAATGACATGACCTTCTATGTGACAGTTATTTCCAAAGGTTATGACTTTTGGGAAATAACTATCATAACTAATATAACTGTTTCTACTTTGGCGCCAATTTTGACCCATTCTAATTTACAATTCGACCCATTAACTTTACATAATAAAATACAGACAATAACTATTATACTATAAGTCTTATACATTGATTTCTATCATTATAGAGTCTACAACCACAACCAACACAGTGATTTGAGACTAGCAAATTAACTAACAGGCACACTAAATTACTAAACCACAAAAACCAACACAGTGATCTAAGACTAGCAAACTAACAGACACACTAAACTAGAACAACTAACACAGTGATTTGAGACTAGCAAACTAACAGGCATTGAACAACGACACTCTAACTTACAATGTAAAAGGCTTTAAATGGGTCATGCAACCAAAAAAACCAGTCTAAGACTATTTCACTTTAAATCTTGTGACGACTATTTGCCAACTAGCTAGAAAAATGAAACTCGAAATTTGCTAAATATCTGAACTGAGAATATAGCACCAAAAGACTGCTATTCATACTTCATATTTCCTGCAGGTCTATAAATACTAAATGTGTGACTCTAACACACTCATCAGATTGCAGGTCTATAAATACTAAATGTGTGACTGTTGCACAGGTCTTGCATCTCCCAGAATGATATCAAACAACATTCATGCCTCATCATACAGAATCAATAAAAACAGAAAATAAGGAGATTGGGTGAACCCTTAAACAAACTGATATTATAACTGAAGGGTTACATTTGATTTACAGACTCCTAACTATATATACTGATTGAAGCGGCACCAATAAATAAGAGTGATACCGTTTCCGTAAAAGTAATGGACACAACCTATTCTAAACGTTGTAACCCTAAACTAAATAACTGTCATATCTAACTACCACGTTTTCCTTCTTGTGGGTAGAGCTGGCAAATTGGGTACCTGTTAGGACCTGTTAAGACCTGTTAAGGAAAAAAATGTACTATGCAATTTTTTTATTTTTTAAAATAATTGTTTTTAGTATTCTAGGGTTCAATATTTAACTTTTTTGATACATAAAACGTATAACTGTCATACTCAAACCACCAAAACCAAGTGTTAAACGAGTCGTTTTCATGTTTGAAACTTATGTTATTCGCGCGCTCCGAACCTGTTAAGACCTGTTAAGACACGATTTGCCAGCTCTACTTGTGGGTTTGTTGTCCTGCGGCCCAAACCAGAAACTATGTTACAGGCCCTTGATTTTTGACCCATCTTGATCTCTTTGATACTTATGTTAAGTCTTGTGATATTATCTTCGAACATACTTCCCCCTAATATTACAATACTTAACACCTTCAATCTTTCACAGTTTGCAGATTTCAAGTGATGTTTATGAATTCATCACTTAAAGTGCTTGTGTTATCTCCTTGTTGCCTTTCTTTTGCTGCTAATTGACTTTCTGGTTCATTCTTCGATTCTAGACTATTACAGCCTAAATGCAGCCTTGTTTCTTCAATTCAATCTTTCCTTTCTTACATGCGTTCTTGCTTGCTTTCTTACTTGCGTTTCTTTCTTCCTTTCTTGCTTTTGATCGTATGATCAGTTTCGTACTTGCCTGAAACACTAAGGTTTCTTCTTCTCTTGCCTGAAACTCTAAGGTTTCTTCTTCTCTTGCCTGAAACTCTAAGGTTTCTTCTTGCCTGAAAACACTAGGTTTTCTCTTGCTGTGAACCACAAGGGTTCGGTTAAACTTGCTATGAATCATGAGGATTCGGATTAAACTTGCTATGAATCACGAGGATTTGGTTTTTAACTTGCTGCCCTCTTTCTTATCCTTGATTGATACTGTAATTTGTAACATGATTCGATCGTTGTTTGATTCCCTCGCTCTGATACCAATGTTGCACAGTCTTGCATCTCCCAGAATGATATCAAACATCATTCATGCCTCATCATACAGAATCAATAAAAAACAAAAAATAAGGAGATTGGGTGAACCCTTAAACAAACTGATATTATAACTGAAGGGTTACATTTGATTTACAGACTCCTAACTATATATACTGATTGAAGCGGCACCAATAAATAAAAGTGGTACCGTTTCAGTAAAAGTAATGGACACAACCTATTCTAAACGTTGTAACCCTAAACTAAATAACTGTCATATCTAACTACCACGTTTTCCTTCTTGTGGGTTTGTTGGCCTGCGGCCCAAACCAGAAACTATGTTACAGGCCCTTGATTTTCGACCCATCTTGATCTCTTTGATACTTATGTTAAGTCTTGTGATATTATCTTCCAACAGTGACTCTAACACACTCATCAGATTAATAATACCTTAAATCTAGACCAAAAAAGTAGTTCAATAATTTACATCATTGAGCAATGAAATCTATCATGATGGCAAAATATATACCTTACCAAACATGACCAAAAGTAATGAGAACAATCAACCAAAAAAAAAGACCTGACGAACTCATGGATAAAACCCATGTGTGAGGCCGGTCCATGTTATAATCTTTCATAGCCATAACTTCTTCGACATTTTAACTTGCCATGAGTATGTTTTACAGGACATATAACAACAAAAAAATGTCAAACAGGGGCAGTCTTGCTAAATTTTAACAGATAGCCTATTTCCAATCATGTACCATAAAAGAGTTGAGAAAAGGCAAGTGAAAAGCTTGGATATCAACACCATATATGTCCGAATTCTAACCATTTCATAGATTTATAAGACTCAATCTCCTTTAATTTACAACTATGGCCTATTTCCAATCATTTACATCAAAAGAGGTATTAAAAAAAACCACTTGTTTCCACATTGAAGCATCTTTGTTTTTCATACCCTAGCACCATTTAGCAAGCAATTCTAGCTAGATTTCTAGCATACAAACTTCTTGTACCAAGCTGTGACAACTGGTAATTTCGGGACACTTTTCAAACTCACCGCATTACATTTTCATAAACGTGAAATTTGATTTATCGATGATTTTATTAAGTTTTGGGAATTTCGTTAGAAAGTTTGAAGTTTATGGAAGGCGTTTATTCCTCTACGTTCTATTTAGGCTATTTAAGTACTTCGCTATAGGCACTACTTGACTTTGGCACTAGGAATCCTAATAAAATGAGTATCTGATAAGTAACGGTTACGGTTGTTTTCAAGTATTTGATTTAACTTTTCCGAGCCGTGAGTGGTAAAATGTTTTGAAGAGATTTTAATTATTAAACAAAATATTTTCAACTTATCGAGGAATTATTTATAAGCGAGCGGTGAATATATATAATGATTTCGTGTGGTGACCGAAGTTCTTATAGACTCTAAAAATAAATGTTTCGGGAGAGATTAAGAAAAATATTTGTTTTGGGTCCCTAGTTCTCACTAGTTTATAAAACTAAACACTTCTGGGACCAAACTTGCACCAAACCTAAACTAATAAAATTAAAAACCCTAACCCTAAATTCATTTTATTATTTTCATCATCTTCTTCATTCATCTCTCTCCCTCTCCCTCTTGTCTAGCCGGCCGCCACCACAACCACGCCATCACCACCACTCCAAAAACACTAAATCTCATCTCCTTAATCATCCACCATCATTCACGCGCTAAAAAACGAGCTCCATCACCATTTTTATTTAAAAACCGACACCTACATCTTCACCATCTTCATTTCTTTGCTCCTAGTTTATAGATCTACAAAAAAAGGTAAGAAAGTGCGTTTTACGCATGGGTTGACTTTCGTACGAGTCAAACCCTACGTTTTTCTTCATTTTGGGTGGAAAAGATTAGTGGGTTCTCATATTTTAATGACTTTTGGTTAATAAAAACATGAAACAAAGTGACTTGGTATCGATTTGGGTGTGTTTGTGTTCGGATTTAATTGTGGGTCGTGGGTAACCCACGAATTTTGTTGGGTTTTGATGATTTTGACTTTTGTTTGACTAGTTTAATAATTTTGGTTGATCCTTGATATTGTTTGAATGAGTTGGATATGTTTTGGTGCAAGATTGAATGCATTTCGGGTGTGTTTACTTGTGTAGCCGAGACCCCAAGGCCCCGGGCCGTGGGTTTTGGTTCGTTGGCAGACAAGTTGAGACCAAGGGTCTCGACAAATGGTTCTTGTGGTTGTTTATGTGCTCACTTACTTGTTGTGTTATTATCTTGGTCGCATTCGTTATGGTTATTTAAGTTTTTGACGAAAATGGCTATCGGTATAATTTTCGGCTTATATTAGTCAATAGAAGTGTGAGATAAATGTTTGAATGAATAGATTTCTATTATCAGATTTCATGTGATAATGAAACGTGGTGTAGGATACTAGATAACATCACAAACTCGTTCATACTTGTGGTTTGGTTCGTTGCAAGTAAGAAAAAGAAGAAAGAAATGTAGAGAGAGAAAGAGATGAAGCCTTGAGAGAAAACCAAAAAAAAAAGAAAATAGAATTATGAGAGAAGGCTTACCCTCTCCAAGGATGGAGAGGGCTTATATGTACAAGAGTTTTGCCACTAGGGTGTGCCACTTGGGCTGCGGATCAGGTATACAGTGGGTAAAGACCCGTCCTTCTTCCGCGAACTAATCTACTTCTAAACTATGTTTAACTAACTATTGTAACTACTACGAGCTAATCAATGCTTAATCATATCAGGGGTGACCGAATCTTTGTTATACAAAAAACGTATTCCTAACAATCTCCCCCTAAGGGAGGTCACCCCTGGAAATATTCACTAATTGGAGATATTCTTGACTTCTTGCATTGAGATCTTTGTAGATTCTTTTGTAGCTCGTAGTTGTTGATTCTTCATGGATAAATGACTCAAGATGACTTCCTATAATCCTTACCAAGGCCGTTCCTAATCGGATGCTCCCGAAAGGGCTTTCACTGACATACTGATGTACACCAACGATTAGGTGAGTCGCTGGAGATCACCCCACGACTGTAGACCTTTTGGAACGCCACCGAACACACTAAGCGTAACCCACAAGAGATTACCGAAGTGACCTGCTGTCAGGGCTGTTTGATGTTGACCATGGCAGGAGTTTCCACTCAATCACTGGGAAATACTTATGTATATTCCCTCATAAGTGTTCTCGGCAGATTGCTAAGATCTGCGTAGGACTCAAAATATTACATCTGGTGTCCTTAATGTTGAACAACCAGTGTAGAAGTATCAAGTGTTCCTATGAGATCTTTTGATGCATCTCTTGGCTCTGGACTCGATAGGTGCACATTGGTTATCCTATTCGGAGACTAGGGAGGGGTCTCCTGTTTCAATATCAACTAGCTCTAAGAGACTAGTCGATAGTTTACACCAGTTCCCCGTGAGAATGAAACAAGCTCTTTTAAGAGAACTTAGTGGTTGGGAGGTTTAGTGCAGTGCGTCACTGGGTCCATGACGTCTTTATCTTCAATATCGATGTTACCTTGGTAACAATCAGTAGCATATGAATTGAACCCGGTTTCTGCCCTAAGGTTGAATAATTGGAGGGCTATTTCTTTTCACCCTTTCTCATTTCATTTCTTTTTAATTCTTCAACCCCTTCAGTGCTTACCGAGACTTCATTACTAGAACCTTGTTGGGTTTGTTCCAGTCCTAGCTCAGTCTCAGTCGGCACTCTTCCCTTTCTCACTTTTCTCCTTTTTTCAATCATTCCTAAGGACTTCTAATCTATCTATTGGATTGTCCCTGGGAAGATCCCTCCGGTTCTGGTGGATCATGGGAGCATATACCTAACCTTATCATCCTTATAACTCCATGCATTTAAAGTAAAGTGGTCGGTCTTTTGGTATCTTTCCATAATCGCCATATAACCAAATCATTGAAAATTCTCTCAAAGTGTTTATGATAAAGAAACACATTTTGTTAACACTTTGAGAGTTTTATCATTTTTTTTTCAAATGCTCCCCCTCAACATGTGCTCATAGGTAAAGAAAGAAATTTGCACATGTCGGGGTGAGTTGCACTTATTTGAATTGATCGGCTCTTAATAGACATATACCCGAGGGACATGTTTACGTTGCTTAGTTAAAGGGATCCATTATCAGCTTTTAGGTGATAACTAGCCCTAGTAACTAACTTGAAGTTGTTAACATTCCTTAAAAAGGAAGTTAGACCCATCAAAGTATACATCTAAAAAGAGTTTCTTGAAACGGTACTTTCTACTCTGACCAGTCCTCTTCGAGACACGTTTAAATCACTGGTAAACCAGCTTGAAATTATTACCCGGCCAGGACTAGTCTTTTCGATTCACGGCTTTTCATGTTTCGTCAATTCATGAGTCAAATTCTGAGTCATAATCAATTTACGGTTTTTACTTATTATTGTAAAAACACGCGAAAGACTCTTAGCCACTTGCTCCCCCTCAATATGTGCGCATTGATTGAATCAATTTGAAAGTTTTTTAAAACTTTGGCACATACGGGTGAGCTTTTATACGAGATCATTTATTCATCATTTTTCAATCACTTGCTCCCCCTCAATATGTGCTTTGTTCATAATCCAAAATCTTTAAAATTTTAGCACATAAGGGAGCGTTCTCTTAAGTCCAAAAACATCCTTTTAAGTTCCAAAAACATCACATTTAAATCAGTTTTCATATTTAAATCACATTCTCTCCCCCGATCATAAAANACCATCCTTATAACTCCATGCATTAAATAAAAGTAGTCGGTCTTTTGGTATTTTTCCACATTCGCCATATAACCAAATCTTTGAAAATTCTCTCAAAGTGTTTATGATAAAGAAACACATTTTGTTAACACTTTGAGAGTTTTATCATTTTTCAAATGCTCCCCCTTAACATGTGCTTATAGGTAGAAAGAAATTTGCACATGTCGGGGTGAGTTGCACTTATTTGAATTGATCAGCTCTTAATAGACATATACCCGAGGGACACGTTTACGTTGCTTAGTTAAAGGGATCCATTATCAGCTTTTAGGTGATAACTAGCCCTAATAACTAACTTAATGTTGTTAACATTCCTTAAAAAGGAAGTTAGACCCGTCAAAGTATATATCTAAGAAGAGTTTCTCGAAACGGTACTATCTACTTTGACCAGTCCTCTTCGAGACACGTTTACATCACTGGTAAACCAGCTTGAAATTATTACCCGGCCAGGACTAGTCTTTTCGATTCACGACTTTTCATGTTTCGTCAATTCATGAGTCAAATTCTAAGTCATAATCATTTCATGGTTTCTACTTGATTTTGTAAAATCCCGCGAAAGACTCTTAGCCACTTGCTCCCCCTCAATATGTGCACATTGATAGAATCAATTTTGAAAAACTTTGGCACATACGGGTGAGCATACAAAAGAGATCATTTATTCATCATATTTAAACACTTGCTCCCCCTCAATATGTGCTTTGATCATAGTCCAAAATCTTTAAAACTTTAGCACATAAGGGAGCGTTCTTTTGAGTCCAAAACATCTTTATAGGTCCATAATCATCACATTTAATCACNGAAAGACTCTTAGCCACTTGCTCCCCCTCAATATGTGCACATTGATTGAATCAATTTTTGAAAAACTTTGGCACATACGGGTGAGCTTACAAAAGAGATCATTTATTCATAATTTTAAATCACTTGCTCCCCCTCATTATGTGCTTTGATTAAAATCCAAACTCTTTAAAATTTTAGCACATAAGGGAGCGATCTTTTGAGTCCAAAACATCACTTTTAATCACTTGCTCCCCCTTAGTATGTGCTTTGATTAACATCCAAAATCTTTAACATTTTAGCACATAAGGGAGCATTCTCGAAAGTCCAAAAACATTCTTTAAAGTTCCAAAAACATCACTTTTAAATCAGTTTTCATATTTAAATCAGATTCTCTCCCCCGATCATAAAATTTCAAATCTTTTGAGATTTTGTGATCCCAATTGATTTAAATGATTTTCGAAAAAGCTTTGGAGAGAAGTGTGATACGTTTTAAATGTTTACTGATTATGAGACACTTTTTGAATTTTACTGTGGCTGGTGCACAAAGCTTTTAAAGGTGCAGAAATTTTGAGCAAATGCGCTCCCCCTCAATTAATGGCCCGTTTTTCAATTTTTAACGTTTACTAGCCATTAAAATGAGTGATAACGTACTCGAGAAAATTTAAGACCGATGGCCACCTTGTACACCACAAAATCTCTTTTGAAGAATTTTAGAAGAAAGAGATTTTAAGAAAAGAAGACTTCTCTTCTTTTACTAGAAAGGCTGCACTGAAGCGTACAACTTTTCGGATAATCCGCACACAGTGAAAAATATGGTAACGTGTTTTTCACGTATTTTGAAAAACCGGGTTGCTATCTGAAGTAATAGCAAACCATAATTTAAGCAAACATATATTTTTGGTAATTTTGAGTTTTTCAGATTTTTATGGTTTTTTTTTAATTTTTTATTTTTTTTATTTTTATAGGTTTTATATTTTTGTATTTTCCTTTTCTGAGTATATATATATATNGTCATAATCATTTCATGGTTTCTACTTGATTTTGTAAAATCCCGCGAAAGACTCTTAGCCACTTGCTCCCCCTCAATATGTGCACATTGATAGAATCAATTTTGAAAAACTTTGGCACATACGGGTGAGCATACAAAAGAGATCATTTATTCATCATATTTAAACACTTGCTCCCCCTCAATATGTGCTTTGATCATAGTCCAAAATCTTTAAAACTTTAGCACATAAGGGAGCGTTCTTTTGAGTCCAAAACATCTTTATAGGTCCATAATCATCACATTTAATCACTTGCTCCCCCTTAATATGTGCTTTGATTAAAATCCAAAATCTTTAACATTTTAGCACATAAGGGAGCGTTCTCGTAAGTCCAAAAACATTCTTTGAAGTTCCAAAAATATCACTTTTAAATCAGTTTTCATATTTAAATCACATTCTCTCCCCCGATCATAAAATTTCAAATCTTTTGAGATTTTGTGATCCCAATTGATTTAAATGATTTTCGAAAAAGCTTTGGAGAGAAATGTGATATGTTTTAAACGTTTACTGATTATGAGACACTTTTTGAATTTCACTGTGGCTGGTGCACAAAGCTTTTAAAGGTGCAGAAATTTTGAGCAAATGCGCTCCCCCTCAATTAATGGCCCGTTTTCAATTTTTAACGTTTAATAGCCATTAAAATGAGTGATAACGTATTCGAGAAAATTTAAGACCGATGGCCACCTTGTACACCACAAAATCTCTTTTGAAGAATTTTAGAAGAAAGAGATTTTGGGAAAAGAACACTTCTCTTCTTTTACTAGAAAGGTTGCACTGAAGCGTATAACTTTTCGGATAATCCGCACACAGTGAAAACATGATAACGTGTTTATCACGGATTGATTCGAGTCAATCGTAGTATAGTATATTTTCCAAGGAAACACTTGTGAAAGTATTTTCCCGGGTCGTGGTCCCAACGAAGGTATGAATGGAATTTCGGTTCGAGTCGTGATTGTGTGAATTGAATAGGAAAAAGGAAGATATATTGGATTTTAAGACTACGATAGCAAACATAAACTAAAAAGCAACAACAAAGCATATACGACAAGCACGTAACGCACAAATAACCTAAAACGCAATCTAATGTAAAAACTAGCACTTACGGGAATTTAAAGGCAACTAAATAAACATATAAATCTAGAGGCAACTAAGTAATGATAATAAATCTAGTGGCAAGCTTAAAAATCTAAAATTAACGATAAAAGCTAAAAATTGCAAACTAGACTATATTAAGCAAGCAAATAAGAGATAAACGGTAAAAAGATATACTTGTTAAGCAAATTATCACGATCCTTAAATGTGGTTTATTATTTCAATTAGGTCCTCTATTGATGAATCAATATCTTTTACAAATAATTATTCTCTCCCAACGTTGGTTTAAAAATAATTTCATAAAGAGATATTGATATCTAGATTAAAACACAATTATTTTCACGGCTTTTGCCCGTTTAACAACCAAAATTTCAATCCAAGTAATTTAAAATTACTAACCAATATTTTGTGTAACTTTTTATAAAACCACACTTAATTCACGGGACAATCTACTCCAAGCATAATAACGATCTACTCACTACTCATATTAATTAAACTAATAAACACAAATATTTCAACAAACATAAACATATTAATAAACTAATTATCTAAAAGCAAAAAGGATGAGAAAATAGAACCCGATCTAAGAGATGAGACGAATTTAACCACCCGATCTTATAAACTAAACAAACCATAAAGTTTAATTCTTTAAAAGGTTTAATAAAACCAAATAGTTAATAAAGCTTGTGACTTTATTAACTAATTAGCTTATTAAGACTAAAAAGTAATAAACTTTATTGATAAACTAGCTTATAAGACCCTTAAGCTCCGGCCTTAGCGGTAGAAATGATGAGAAACAAAGAAAAATCAAAACTTTATTAGGAATAAACAATAATAATGGCCAAATAAGCTATGGAAGAGCTTATTGGTTGATAAAGCTACAAACTTTATTATTAAAAACCTAATAAAAAGCTAAAAGATTGAAACTTTATGATAAAAACTTAATAGATCTAAGAAATTAAGCTACTTTTAGAATAAAAACTAATAAAGTTGCAAACTTTATGATAAAAACCTAGTAGATCTATGATAATAAGCTAAGTTTATAACGAAAACTAATAAATTTGCAAACTTTTTAAGAAATTAGTATTAAAACTACTAGATCTATTAAAATAAACTAATGGATGACTTTATATAAAAGGAAAACTAATAAAATCTAATATTTTTGGTTTTTTATAAAGTATTTTGTAAAATAAAGAGTAGATCTAAGTTTATAAAAGCATTTAAAACAAAGTAGTAAAAGAGTATTTATTAAAAAAAAACTAGATCTAAATAAACCGCTAAAAACTATTAAGCTAAAATAGATTTTTAGATAAAAGAAAATAAAAGAGATGAGAAGAAGTAATTAATCTAAGTAACCTCCATAAAAGTAATCTTTATAAAGCTTGAAATAAGTGGTACAATAAGTTCTTGAAATAATCTAATACAACAAAAATAAGCTAAACTACATAAGCTATTAAAGCTAGTAATCCTACTACCCTATAAAAAACTAAATAAAAGTGTGTGTGAAAAATGATGAGGAGAATGAATGTATGGATCAATCGTCTATTTAAAGCCAATCATTGGCAGTCTCGAATGTTCCATCAGGCTGACAGCAATGATTCATTGCATCCGGACGTTTTTCTTGTATCAATGGACACGTGGCGACAAGGAAATGGATGAAGATAGTATAATGCGTGTGATAGTGGGGGACGGAACAAAAGCGACGCCCTATTGTAATTTATTTTGAGAGAAGTATACTCACGCCTTGCCATGCTACTTGTATGATATCACTTACTACCTATTATTTATTTCTTCATTTTTTCTTTAAGCAGAGGAGTAGAAAAAACCCCACGTGGCCCTTGTGATAAAACAAAGATGCATATATATTGTTTTTCTTTCTATTCGATTAGTCCAAGAAGAGGAGCAGAGTCATGTAGCTATCATTTATTTTGCCTCTTCAAATCTTCAATTCATTCTTCTTATTTATGCGCCACGTGCTTTCTTTAAATTGCAACTTGCTTCATTTTGTTGTTGTCACATACGCAGGTGGCCAAAACCAAATTGCAACATCACATGGCCATGTCATTCATTACGTTTGCTTTCTTTAATTCATTTGCAACTTGGGTGATTTCTTCCCTTTTTGGCAAACAAAGGCTTCATGTGGCCTTTCATGAATAATTCTTTATTTCTACTTATCTTTTGGTCTTCACGTGCTAGCCAAATTGCACTTCTTCAATTCATTCTTTTCTTTGATTGTTGCTGCAAGCCACGTGCACTTCGATTTTATTATTTCTTTTATTTTCCGTGTTGTCGCATATGCATATGAGATAAGCAGATAAGTATTTGATTTTTGTTGGGCTTGGTCTTCATCTTTATTTCATTGGGCTTGATCACCATGATCTGTTGGGCTGGAGCTTATTGCTTCTTGGGCCTGATCTTTTGTTCTTTAAATTAGGCCACTCATCTACACTTTTACTTGGGCTTCCTTTACTCTTTAAATTTTTCGAATTATGCCTCGATGCTCCAAATAAAATTATCGTTGATCCCATAATTTCGTGCTATTTTCAAATCTCGTGCTCGTTTTGTCATTTTGTCTTCATTTTGTCCATTTTCTAGATATCCGTACCTGCACAATCAAAAACACAAAAACAACATATTTTTGGCATTTATGGTCGGTTTTTGGTCGTTTTGGTCAGGTTTTGGTTAATAAAAGGTATGTGTATTAACACATACCAAAATCCCCCAGACTAAGGTATTGCCGTGTCCTCACGCAATGTAATCACGTCACGCTTTTGAGATAAATAATTTAGAAACTCTTTTTACTAACTTTGAAAAGTAGCAAGAACGTTCAAAAGAGATTTCAAAATCATTTATTCCCTAAAACGCCCCGTTATCCATTTTATTTAACGTACTAACTTTACACTACTTATTTTTGTATTTTTATATTTTTCATACTTTATTCTTGTGACGTTATGTTGACTTTCATTATTATGCAATAACGTTTATGGTCAAAAAGTAGAAACACGACTCATGGAGAAGTGACCATACGGATAAAATTCATCGTCCCTGATTTTTCACGAGTCCCCAAACTAAGCTTAAAAACGAGATCACAGCCTACTTACAAGTTAGATGCTAACGCTACTCATGGCAGTTACTTGTGCAATAACTTCTCGCCCCCATTTCCTATTGGATGGTATCTATTTATTTTATTTTTGTGAGAGGAATGAATTTCTTCATAAACATCTCGTTTTCATAATTATTAGTCCGATAAAGATACTAAATTAAGACGCTAAGTAGTTTTTGATCTTCTCTTAAGAATCGTTGCCTTAAAAATGAGGTCCACATCAAGGAATTAGGATACAAACTAACTCATATACATATACATCAATGAATCGAACTCATACATAATCATAGACATTAGTTGCGGAGTACCTTCACGTGCACATCATGCGCCCGGTCTAGGACCGTCCACATGCACATCACGTGCCAACAACTTGTCTTACAACATAAGCACTAATCAATCCATACTTATTCATAACTTTTCATACCTTTTTTTTTTTTTTTTTTAACATAATCATGGAACTTTACGGGTAGTTCCAAAACCACATGCATAACTTGAAATCCAAAAGCGGGATTTCTAATCAACTTATTACACTAATGACTTTACTTAAGACGTATCCTTGATGTGTACCCAATTTTTAAAGCAAAGATTCTCTTAAGACGATAAAAAACTAAATTTCGCCCAAACGTAACATCTTTAATTATTTATACACATAATATGGGGTGAAGCAATTTGGTGGGAGCAAAAAGCCACAAGTACCTACGATGAGCTCTAAAGAGAACCAACTGCTCCACGCTTAGCATCTAACTTCTAAATAAATTCTATCATTTCTCGTTCTCCGCATTTTGAAAATCTCAAATAATGAGACTCGCGGATGCTTAGCCGATAATCAAGCCACGCATATCTAAAGTCAAATACGGGAACTTGCAAACTCTTAGAAAGAATTCGCGTTTATAGCTCCTAGTGTAAGTGACTAGCGAAAGCTTTTCAAACCATGCATGTTAAAAGTCAAGTACGGGAGCCGACAAAAGAGTAGCTCCTAGTGTACAAGACTAGCAAAAGCTTTTATGATCATCATTGGTTAAGGGAACAAGCTAAGGCTCAACACGCCCGGATCAAGTCAAAATTTTATTCCTACTCTCGCCAGCTGGAAAGTCAACAAGGTATCAAAACACTTATTATATTTTTGCACATCTTTTTCAACTTTTTCACATTTTTTTTGCTTTTTTACTTCATTTTTATCATTTTTTCTTTGAAATTTTTCAAAATTTTTCAATTTTTTTGCATTTTTAAGGAAAAACGGGGTTGCGAGAGTAAACGGCTAAATGAAAGTGCAAGGCAAAAATCGAATCGAAGATTCACCCCCCAGACTAAAGGTAAACATTGTCCTCAATGTTTCAAAGGTAAGGGTAATCCTAACAAAAATCTAAGGCCGTTTATTAATTATGCCAAATAGATAAACGTTAGTCGATAAGATTAGGATATATGGATGAGCAACGAATGATGAAACTCGAGTTGAGACAAAGCAACGAGCACGAGAGTCTTCATTATTCGGGCAAATCCTGGACATACACAAACAACAACGAAACACGAGATAGGAAGAGGCGCACCTCCTCACGTCACACTTATTAGAAAATAAAAATAAAAAGAAAATAAAAGGATAAGCATGGGGTGCCTCCCACGAAGTGCTTGTTTATTATCGAGTTGTATAGCTTAGACTCGCCCCGAATTTACTTAATCTTGGGGGAGCAAATGGAACGGACACCCGGCAAGAAAATCGGAGATGCCGGGGTCAAAGACGGTATCCTCACTCCCAATGGAGTGAAGGATAGGATAAGTCACATCAAATGTGATGAACGGGAGAAAGATTTTTATCACAATTAAAATCAATTCTTCATTTTCAAAAGCAAATTTTTCAGTTTCTTTGTTTTGAATATCATCGTTAAAGCTCATTTGTTCATTTTCAATAATCTTGGGAGGAAGAGGCGGGGTGCTGTCATCAATAAGTACGTCTCCCCCCAGACTAAAATCTTTCTCAAGATCCAAATAGAAATGATCATACTCCGGAGGAGATATGATGTGAGAGAGTTCATCGGAGAACTCCTCAAAATGAAACGAATCATACTCGGGAAGAGAGATATAAGCATGAGAAGTGGTACTGCCATGACTCTTCTCTTCCGTATGATCGATATCAAAGCAAAAGGTTTCATAAGCCGGGATAGAAATATCGGGATGGGAAGTGGGATTGCCACTAATCTCCTCTTTGGTATCAAAAGTAAAGCTCTCATATTCGGGTAAAGAATCATCAAAATGAGAAAGAAGGGTGTCGGTCTCCTCCAAATGAAAGTCACTATCCCCGAGAGGAGTAGGAAGTGGGGAGAGAGAGACTCGACCGTAGAATCAGAAGAGGGAGTGGGATTGCCACTCAAAGGAAGAATCAACGTTTGAACTTCTGAAGGTTCATCCTCATCACTTTCATCGGAGTATGAAAAGTGAATAGTGTTAGGATGACATGGTCCTTGCTGACAAGGTTCAACCTCACCACTTGTTCTCTGATGAAATGATGTCGAATATCAATGTGCTTTGATCTTGAATGCTGGACGTTGTTGCGGCAAAGAGCAATGGCACTCTTGTTATCATAGTACATCAGAACTTTGTTGTAGTTAAAGCCATAGTCGGATAATTGAGACCTCATCCAAAGAATTTGAGCACAGCATGATGACATGGCAATATATTCAGCTTCTGTAGAGGAGATTGATGTACTCATTTGCTTCTTTGATGACCAACTAACCAGCTTATTTCCTAGAAATTAAGCACCGCCCGAAGTACTTCGTCGAGTATCTTGACAACCCGCATGATCAACATCAGAGTAGGCTGTGAGAGCCATTGCAGTATCTTTAGGATACCAAAGGCCCATGTGAATTGTTCCTTGAAGGTACCTGAAGACTCTTTTGACTGCTTCTAAGTGCTTCTTAGTAGGTTTGGATTGATAACGAGCACACATGCAGACAGCAAATAAGAGATCAGGTCTGCTGGCTGTAAGATACATCAATGATCCGATCATGCTTCGGTATTTGGTTTGGTCAACAAGTGCTACTTCAATATCCTCATCCAGCTTAGTTCTCTCAACCATTGGAGTATCAACAGATTCACATGATTCAAATCCAAATTTCTTTAGTATTTCATTGGCATACTTGGATTGATTGATGAAGATACCATGTGGGTTTTGAGAAATCTGAAGTCCCAAGAAGAACGACATTTGCCCCATCATGGACATTTGGAATTCTGTACTCATTTCTTGTGCAAACCTATCACATTCTAGTGGATCGGCTGATGCGAAGATAATGTCATCCACATAGATCTGAACGTGGAGACGATGCTCTCCCAACTTTCTTGTGAACAAGGTAGGATCGACAACACCTTTGGTGAATTGGTTGGCTAGAAGAAATTTGGACAGTGTATCATACCATGCTCTGGGTGCTTGTTTAAGACCATATAGTGCCTTCTTCAAGCGATAGACATGATTAGGGCGTTCAGGATCAACAAACCCCTCTGGTTGACTTACATATACTACTTCCTTTAAGTGTCCATTGAGAAAGGCAGTCTTCACATCCATTTGGTATACAACCATGTTCTGACTGGCTGCATTGGCAAGGAAGATTCTGATGGCTTCAATTCTGGCAACTGGTGCGAATGATTCCTCAAAGTCGATGCCTTCTTCTTGTCTGAACCCTTTGGCCACAAGTCGAGCTTTGTTCTTTAACACTTCACCATATTCATCAAGCTTCACTTTGAAGATCCATTTGAGGGCGATAATCATTGCACAGTCGGGAGGGGGCACTAATTCCCAAACATCTAGTATGTCAAATTCATGAATTTCATCTTGCATTGCAGTGAACCAGGACGTTTTAGTCAACGCTTCTTTATAATCCTTTGGTTCGACTTTGGACAGTACGTTGCTAACAATACACCATAAAGCATCTGTGGCAAGTTGTCGTCGTGTAGATACCGGCCTAGATGGGTTACCAGTGATGTTGTCAATCGGATGATCATTTGTCCATTTCCTGAAATGCTCATGAAGTTGATGACTGGGAATTGAAGTAGCAGTGTTGGAATCTTCCGAGTAGGTTGCCAAGGTTGATGGTTCAGGAGCAAATATGTTGACAAAAGGTTCATCAGGTGGTTGAGTAAAAGGATTCACTTCAAAGGTGTTATCAGATGCTTCTTCTTGAGGATTTGAAGAGTGTTGATCTGAGTGATTGGTATGACTAGATGATGGAGCATTCTGACTAAGAGAGATGGAGATGGAAGGCCCATTTGTGGGTTGAGGTTTATCATTAGCAGCAGCATCAGGACCTATGACTTGTTGTTCAGGTTCGACTCTCTGTAGAGGCTCAAAATACTCATCATACATTGAATCGAACAATTTCTTCAAGTCCTCACTGGTAGGTGGCACAGAAGGAGCATCTGTGGTGGAAGAATTTACAAGTCCTGAACTAATGGGTCCAGGAGTCCAAAGATTAGATGCGGGTCCTGAACTGGAGTATTCAGGAACCGTTTGCTCGGTCAGCTCATCAAACGTGACATGGATGGTTTCCATGATTTGTCGGGACCTTTTGTTGTAGATTCGATAACCCTTCTTGTTTGGTGCATACCCAACAAAAATTCCAATATCAGCTTTTGCCTTTAGCTTTCCCAAGTCTTCGCTATCATTGTTTGGGTAACATAATGCACCAAAAACACGAAGGAAAGAGAGGTCGGGTTTTCTTTTATGCACTAGCTCATAAGGAGTTTTGCAGTGAAGAGGATGTATTAGTGATCTGTTCTCAGTGTAACAAGCCGTTGCAATTGCCTCTCCCCAGAGAAACATAGGAGCTTTGGAGAAGATCAACATAGTACGTGCTGCCTCTACAAGTGTACAGTTTCGTCTTTCAACGACTCCATTCTGCTGAGGGGTTCGAGGTATACTCCTTTGATGACTAATTCCCAGATCTTCATAAAACTGAGTAAGTTGTTGATTGACAAACTCCGTTCCATTATCTGTGGGGACGAATCTGACTGTTTTATTGAGTCCAACTTGCAGCTGCTTGATTAGTTTAATGATGATTTCAGGTGTTTCATCCTTGGATCTGAGGAATTTGACCTATCACATCCCGTGATTTTCCCTATGATTAAAACGTTATTACAACATCAATTAACCATTTTCACCCATGACAAATTTTTTTTTTTTTTTATTATTTATATAAATGTATACTTTGTTAATTGTAACATTAATCACAATTTACCTTGGAACGATATTTATTCGTGGTTTAAAAACCTAAATGTCGAATGTACTTTAAATATCACAAATAACTGAAAACGTTTATATTTAATAAATATACGTTTCGTCAACCTACCAAATACGAGTTATATATTTTCTGAGCTTACGGAAAATTTCTTAAATACTCGCTAATATTATTGGACCATAACCCGACACACTCCAAACAACCTTTTCTGTAACGATTTTAAATCCCAATTTCAAGGCCCTTCTGGTCCGAATCAGGAAAAGTGTAAAACTCGAAAGTTGTCCGAAATAATGTTTTATGTCTAGACTCGCGAGATTTTATTCCACAAATGCAAAACAAATGATGTTTTCAGTAACAACTTGATGTGAACTATTTTAACCCGAAATTTGCTAGACACAAAACCAAGTTCCCTTTGTTTGTTTTCTTATTTGGATCGACTAGTCAAAACAAGGACCAACCTCTCTTACACCGTCACATAAGTACTTGTACTGTTATACACTCCTTTTGCTCTTGGGTCTCGACAGCAACAAAGACAAGAGACAAGGGAATCATGTTACTTCCTTACAAGTTTATGACAACACGAATCAGATTGCAATCTTACACACTCCAAGGCACCTCCAACACTCTCCAATCACCCCATAGCCAGGTGTTGAGTCCCTTTGAGATATTCAAGTACTTAGAACAGTAGCTAAACACGTATCCTTGATTCCTTTGTCTCGTTCTGTTTGGATAGGAATAACATGCGACACTTGTAGCAACTGATAAGCATTCACACTCCAACTCTTGCATTATTCCTGCTCGGTATCTCCACTTATCCAGGCATAACGGGAGTATATAAGGTGGCATGAAATTGACAGGTTACTCACACTAACAAATCACATTTCACAAAACTTCCTAAGTTTTCTAGTTCCTGTTGAGCGAGAAAGAAAAGAAGGAAGAAAGGAGCAAGTCGCGGGGTAGTCTTCGAATTCTAAAGTCTCTCTAGTTCTAGTACGTGACGAGTTTGAAAGCTTGGAAGCTTTGAGGTTGTTTTGGTTTTGTTTCTCGCTCGTCCCTCGGTCGTCTTCCACTTCGTTTCCCACCACCATTTGGTGCAGTAAGTCCCTTCGACTAAATTCATGTTCCATTTTGAAACCTTAACTACTTTATATAACATGCTGGCATGTCTAAGCTTTCCATTTTAGTTTCCATATTTTCGTTAAATCATTTTCACTAATAACGTGGCATCTCGTTTCGTGGCGTGGCTATGCATAAAGTGGCACAAAATAACTATTGATAACGTATAACATGATTTTGAGGCTCATTCTAGTCGAGCCTTTCTATACTTATACTATTCGATGCGACTATTATGAACTAGAATATTTTACTCTTGTGTTATTAAGCTTATGTGGGAAATTTGTACGTAAAATATGAGTTTACAAACGAGAAACTAAAACTAGATTTTACTACACACTCGACACACTCATTTCTTGTCGAAATTTTTACTTCTAAACGATGAAAGGAATGTAGAAACCTAAGTCTTGGATCACTCTTGGAAATTGTAATGATGCTTATTCGGGTTATTGGTTTAACTCCTTTTGAAACTCTTTTCGAGCTTATGAAACAAACACAAAACGTGCATAAACTCACTGAGGAAGTTATATAAAATGGGAGTCAAGATTTATATTAAACATAAAACTCAAGCGTGCAAAACACAAAGTTATACATACTGATCTATATACGGAGTAAATATATTACAAACTCAATACAGAGGAAAATTGATATATACATTAAGGTGTGAAGAATAGTACAAGAAACATGCTAGCTCAGTTGGTTGTGATATTGTGTTGAGAGCTAGAGGTCCTTGGTTCGAATCCTGCATATGTCTTTTTTTACTATTTTTGAAACTTTAGCCTTTGAGCAGTTTCAGCCCTCAACATTGGATGACTTGTCAACTTACTTAAAAACTTTAATAAGTTTTATAACTTATATTAATATTTACATTTGTAGCCCCAAACTTTGAACCACTTATCATTTTCTTAAAAACTTTTATAAGTTTGTAAACATACTTATTTTGGACTAAGTACGAAAATCGTTTAACTGTTGATGTTAAAAGAGTAACTTTGTATAGCTTAAAGGTTTACACAGAAACTTAATTACGTTTGACAAGTTACCATTTTACGACTATACGAGATCTACATTTTGAGACTATAATGAAATAATGTGTCTGGATAACTTGAATTATAAAATATATAACTTAACGTTATTATCGATTAACTTGAATATATATATCAGGGAATGATTATTTTTACAAAAATCATCGATTCATTTAACTAAAGATATTCTACAATTTATCGTCCAACAACTCTTGATAAATTACACATGTTACTATTCATAACTCGGAAGTATAAACAATAAAGATACTTATACATGAAGACAAGTTATATAGTATATAACTTTGTTCTTGAACTTTAAGCATTTTACCACGCAAGCCACCTCTGCCACAAAACCACTTATGACATCCGACATTATGACGAATCACTATTCTCGATAAGTCGAACTATCTTAGATTTCATAATTATACAGTTATCTGTGAAGTCATTTCCATTCCACTACTGCATTACTTATTCTCTGCCTCTACCATTATCGTAAAAAACTGGTGAGTCATCGCCCTACTTTTACTTGTTGTTTATAAACTGTTTTTTTTGATAACATTTTGGGGAGATACATTGCTAACTACTGTCTTTACTTTTACAAGTACTCGTTAATGTACTTTGCATCATTACTGTGGGACCATAGCCACCATTTTACACATTCTCTATATTCTCATGGAGAGTAAACTGCTATTAAACTGATTACAACGTGACTATCAATGTATGTTATGCACTGACTGCTAATTGCTAAGTTTACTAATTATCCAAAGTCCCTCGATGCCATGAACCTTATCACTTGGAGGGTGAACGTAAATAAATCGTGGTGGTGTACTATTAGGAACTGACCAATCCCCTTTGTTTGCTAGGATAAGCATCCGAACGCCTTTTATTTTCTTGTATAGGTTATTGGTAAAATCATATCTGGGGGGGCCTACAATAAATACTGGTACCTTCACTAACTTGAGATTATGATGGCTGTCATTCTTGCAGTGTCATGAGGCTATAGGCAATAGAACGGTGTCTGTGGTCAGAACCTTCCTACAATGACTGATGTATGGCGTATTACACTTGTCCACTGTGTTATCCAATGACGACTGGTCACTATATAGCAGTAAAATCACTTTTACTTGACAAACCAACGAACCTATTTTTGTGATCCAGTTAAGGGAAACCAATAAACCTAATCTTTGAATGGACTTTGATTTGATAATATACCTGTTTTTGACTATACAACACTATGGATTTACTTCCCACTCGATTTCGATGAATCAACTGTTCTTGACATTATAAATACTATGGATTTACTCACACTCTGACTTTGATAATTATTGTTTTTATAGCTTATTGATGGACTCGACAAACTCTTGATTTTGGAAGATCAACATTCTTAAATTATAAACTCTATGAACTCACCAAAGCTTTGTGTTGACGCTTTAGCATTGTGTTTATCTCAGGTCCAAAATGAGCAAAAGATGGCACGAGGAAGCGCCGGATTCTTATTGAAGGCTATTACAAATTTTATTATCATCGAAAACTTATTATTTAACTTTGAAAGCAACGGACCTCATTTTGTAAACTCCCTGGTATTATAAAATTCGAATGATAAAATCTTTTTAAAATGACTAAAATGATAATCATTTCTCTAACTAATGTTTTGTGCTATATATGTAACACGCCAATCTAAATTCCGCTGCACTTTTTGAAAATTGGGGGTATTACGATGACCCATGTGGGAAAATTTCGAGAGTAGTCATTCAACATCACTCTAAACACATATCTCTTTCCAGAATATGTTTGCATCTCATGGTGCCACAAATGTCCATGTGAAAGGATGAAAGAACTTCCATGATGGTGTTTGATGGTTTTGGGTTTGTGAGTATGCTTTTGCTTTTACCAAGCTTGACAAGCGGAACAAAGATGATCTTTTTCATACTTCACCTGGGCATTGCTCGAACAAGATTCTTACGAGTAAGTCATTGATGGTACCGAAGTCTCTCAAATGGTTTTCAAACGACGATGCCACAAACCAAGACATTTGGTCTGGAAGCCTTTAGATAGTAGATCCAGATTGGAGATGATTGCATCATGACCATGATAGTAGTGTGAGAGGTTTGTGCTACGTCTGCCTTTCAAGAGATTCATCATCCAATCTTCTAACATGCACAAGAGTTTTTCTGAGGCAAATTCTAGATCTGAGTCACAAAATTGACCTACGGAGAATAGATTGTGCCCAAGACCTTCTACATAATATACCCGAGAGATAACGCTGTCACCAACCACATAATCTCCATAACCCATTATTGCACCAAAATGATCATTCTCGAATCTAACAGTCCCGATAAACTTTTTCACGAAATTTCTGAGCCGCGAGCGATCCCCCGTCATATGTTTTGAGCAGCCTGAGTCCAAATACCACAGGGCGATTTGTACGACCTGCATTTGAAATCAGACAGATATGGATAACGGACAAACTTGGATCCCCAACCAAAAGTGGGTTCCGATTGGTTAGCATTTGAAATCAGACAGATATGACGGCGTCAGCCTATACCTTGTGACGCAGTGAGTTTATTGGTGAAATACAATTGTTCCTCTATTGTTAATGATCTAAATGTAGCACAGCCTCACGACTGATATTAAGGAATATGGCGCTTCAAACTAAAACAACTGCAATGTGACATTCAACAAATCAATAAAAGATAACTAGGGAGTAATTAAGTCTAAGTAAACACGTTTGTCTCTTATAAGTAGTTCACCACATTTACTTTTCTTGTTATTTTAATTTTTGTTTTACAAAAATAGTTTTTGGGTTAGTTGACTAGCAACTAATTCCGCCAACTCTTCTAAAACCGAGATTTTTACTTGCTTTTATAAAACAGAAAAATACAAAAACAATCATCTCTCAGCTCTAGACTTAAATTGACATACACTTCAACCTAACGACACTATTCCCCCAGAGAACGATCAATCTCCCGGTTTTACCTATACTACACTACAACGATCAGGTACACTGCTTGGAGGATTGCAAGCTTCTCAAGATCCCTTGAGAAGTAAAACCTTTTGTGAGTATTGCAATCCACGCATCAAGTTTTTGGCGCCGCTGCCGGGGAATAGTGATTGCTTAGGTTTGATTTCTATTTCGTTTAGGTCTACTCACTAGATTCCTATCAAGTGAGATTTTTATTTTATTTTTTGTAGCTCTCTTTAGTCTATCTTTTCTTTGTGCCCTTTGTTTGTAAAACCGTTTTCATTTGTCACTATGGCGGATGAAATTCCATTTAGATCATTAACAATAGAGGAACAATTGTATTTCACCAATAAACTCACTTCTTGTTGTTCCAATGAATTTTTGAATGATCTTAGAGATATCCAAAAAGAAATAGGGGTAAAGTTTGATTGGTTTAATGAATTATGTGCATGTGTGGCTTCTATTAATCAATCATTGTTAGGATCAACCCCTTTTAGTGAGTACCCTCTGGAAAATTTTTGAGGAAAGTTTCCTAACCGCGACCCATAAGTTAAAGGAGATGATGGGTTTGTATATATCACAATATGGGGAAATAAATAAGGAGGATTTAGCCGAACATAAGCACATTGAGCTAAAAGACCTAGGTTTTAAGATCAACGAATTTGAATCTCAAGGAACACATGATAAATCCTTTAAGCAAATTGAATATGATAACCAAGTTATTGAGGAAGATTCTTGTGAATCGGACTTAGAACTTGAAATGGCTAGAGAAAGATTTGAGATACTTAGAAACATGTTTGGGTTAGATTCTACTAAAACACATGATGAGGATATAGGTGATATAGAGACAAGGAAGGATGAGGTAAATAACACAAGCCCACTAAATACCCCACAATTCCTACCATCATTTGATGCATACACACCGCCCGTGACTTACCCGGAAGAAGTAGAAGAGACTTTAGGAATCCCGATAGAGGTAGATACTTTGAACCAAACACAACTAGAGGATATAGGTTTGAATACTTGTAGTCACAACCTTACTCTTAGTTCTATGGAATTTCCTAGTATTGATAAACCGGAGCCTCAATCTTTACACAACTTTCCATCCTTAGATATACATCTAGGAGACAAAAGAGGAACCGACCCACCCATCAACCCATATAGTCCAGGTAATTTTAGGATGAAGAAAGCCATTCACACACCCCTTCACCTCACGTGGCATATTTCCACCCTAGGGGTGTATATCGCTACTTTCACTCGCACTTAATCTTGAGTGTTGGGAAAACCTCCCTTATATCTGTTAAATAAGGGTAGAGTCAGGCTCGTTACTCGAACAAAAACAAACGCCTCTTGGGAGGCAACCCATGTTTTTAATTGTTTGATGTTTTTACTTTATTTGTTTGTTTGTGTCATATATGCTTAATCATAATTGTTTAATTTTCATGTTTCGAATAATTTGTATACGAGGCATCATTAGAAGAGACACATGGCTTTGTTCTAAAGGGGGTCTAGTAAAACTTAATGATTTTTTTCTATATCTAAAGAGATAAAAATGCGAAGGTAAATATTGCACAATAACGAACTTAATTAACAATCAATCAACTTCAATCATCTATTTATTATGGTCATTAAACTATTATTTTTTTCTCATTTTTCAATACACATCAGCCAAGGTAACATAAAATGTAGTCACTTTATGAGCCAAAGACGACGATTTTATCGACATGAACAACACAATATTGAAAGCATGGAACTTAATTAACAATCAATCAACTTCAATCATCTATTTATTATGGTCATTAAACTACTCTTATTTTTTTCTCATTTTTCAATACACATCAGCCAAGGTAACATAAAATGTAGTCACTTTATGAGCCAAAGACGACGATTTTATCGACATGAACAACACAATATTGAAAAGCATGGAATTTGCTTGTGCTTGTTTAGCCAGGGCATTTGCAACACGACCCAAATAGGGGCTAACGCGCACCCTGCAATCAATCTAAAGTTTCTCCTTGATCGATACAACAACCTTACTAATAGAAAGGGTCAAAATGCGCTCTACTAGTCCCTCCTTCATCTATGTGCCGACAGGTAGGTACATTGATTATAAGTTCTCGTTCTTTGGCGAAACGTGTAAGAGCAAAGACATCACTATTAGCATATGCGACTTGGTGGCACCTTCAAGTTATGATGCTATTGGAAAATATGATGTATGGATTAAATTCCATATGGTTAACTATGTTATGATATTTTGGGGAACTTTTGATGCACAAGGCAGTGCTTTATGGACTTTATCAAGAAAGACATGTCTTAAAAGAGCTACGACACGATCGTACACTACAACATATCCACAAATTGCACTTTTTTTTCTTCATATATAACAACAGTTAATCTTTTTATGATCTAATATCTCCATGTGAAAACTGTCCCTCAAGATCAATTCATTAGGAAATGATCGTCGATAATCATAGGAAAGGTGTATGACACTAAGGTGCAATTTGTTTTGAGGCTTTTGACTTTGAGGAATACTTTCAAAGAAAAATAAATTGTTTGGTTAAAGATTTGGAAATCAAACTATGATACTATGCCCATAGAACCATATCTCATAAATATAGAGGGTTTTTGTCACCCATTCATGTGGGGGCCCATTATATCTTTTTATTTCTACCACACATTTTTAGTGGGAGGTGATTTGCACAGTCTTACAATTAATTGACACACTTAAATTATGTGCAAATCTGTAACACCCCCAAAATTCGGGTCTAGCGGAAGCATTCAAGCAATGGGGTGCTACTAAATTGGTATCATAACACAAGGCACAAAGAATGGTTTTTTTTATTTCATTAATATAAAATAAAAGTTGTCATGTAAGACATAAAGTTTACATGATATAAAAATAGTGCGGAAATAGGCCCATAAAATAATTGTAGTAGTAGTCCCAAATGTTCATCAGAGTCGCCTATGACCATGCCCTTTGCCAAGCGCCTTCAATTAGTGAGCTAACGCCTTAAACCTGAGAATACACGCTAAAGGTCAGCTTACGCTGGTGAGTCCATAGAGTTTAAGTTACAAAAACAGTTTGGGACCTGAAAAGTTTTAGTGCTATGTGTAACTAGAGTAGGTGTAGACTCACAATCACAATCACAATCTCAATCTCAATCTCAATCTCAATCAATCAATCGTTTATCATCTTAGGAAAGATGAATGGTCATAGTGAGCAGGCCTCTCAGCGGTCACTAGTCAGGCTACAGCAAGGAACCACCCAAGACTGCCCCAAATCTAGGCCGCGATAGCGTCTATTCCAAACTAGGGTCAAACGCCCTAGCTCTAGGTCAACGACTACCTCCGTCTACCCTAAAACTAGTCCACACAATAGCAAAACGAAACAGTAGCAGGTCCAAGTAAAACAGTTTGAGCTAGAAAGCTCTCATATAAACAGGCAAGCACATAATGCCTTCAAATACTTAATTCAAATACTTCGATAAATCACTCAATCAATCAATCAATCAATCATTCAATCATTCAACTTAATCAAAGCATTCACGTACTCAAGTAAGCAATCATTTCATTTAGTAAAAGAGCATGTATTCTCCCCCAAAGGTAGTTATGAAAACTTATATAAAAGAAGGGGGCTATGAACTCACCTTAGCCACAGCAATGCAAGAATCACGACCGACACAACTTGGCATCAAGAGTAAATCACAACAATATCCCAAAGATTTGTACGAAACCGACGAAGTCTTCTATAAGCAAGGCTTATCCCAGTACGTAACTCCTCAGCGACGAACAAAATCCCCATAAGATAATTACTCTCATGTATTACCCAATCTTACGTCGTCAACCCATTCGTTATTCGTTCAATAGTGTTTGTGTTTGCGTTTGGTATCATTGTGTGTGTGTGTGGTGAGAACACGCCATATACTCAAGTGAACTCACGCCAATACTTAAACAAGCGAAGCCAACAAGAATCGAGACAAGACTCGAGAATACTCACACCAAGAGGTGAAAAATGTTTGACTTCAATCAAAACGAGTCAAAACTCAATACGAAACATCCGGGTCGAACTACATCATCCATCCAAAACAATCATGCTTAAATGGTCTACTAGGTCAACCTTACGGTCAAAGTCAAACCTCAAGTAACCAAGACTTAACACGAGAAATCGTACGAATTATTGGATTTTTATCGTATTTGCTAATACAATAGCCCAACAATTCCATCAATGTACTTGTTAATTCATAGTTACTCATACTTAGTAAAGTCATGGTAAGTCGTAGGATGGGTCACCTATTAATATTCTCTCTCGACACGCTCGTTGTATACTAATTTAATTTAACAATTCAACTAGTTCGTTAATCGTGTCAAGTGATAATATTAATACCAACCAATCCGTAACTCGGCACTAACCAAATACATATCTCAATATCTCCTTAAAGGTAAATCTTGATAAACGTGTCCTTGAAACGATTTATAACCCGTATATTTCCATAGTAAATCTTGTTTCGTTTATTATTTCTAATAATAATCATTAGATGACATATTCGTCGTTATTTAACGATCTCGTATTAATCTAGAAATATTTACGAACGTTGTCAACGTTTATTAATATTTCTTTATTAATCTCATAACGTTATATAACATACTTAACGATCTCTAACTATTATTATTAATATTATTAACTCGTAAATGTGAAATAACGATTATCAATCGTTACTAAATATTTAAAGTTAACGATATATATATATAAAAACTCGTGTCACAATCATTTAGTCAATCATTTATATTTTCACGGGTTATACTCGTTTCGAGTCATATTTATCACGGGTCAAATCGTCAATATCTAAAAATAATAATCATGTCTACTTGGCTTGTCGGGATCACACAAGACTAGGGAGTCTAGGTGACACCCGACACGGCTCAATCCCTCACATTCCTATCCTAATCACAAAACCAAAATCCGTAATCACAACTCAACCATTTAATCCTACTCCCCGTCAAATCTAATTCCGCAACAACAATACCAATAACCACACAACATCTCCACATATCAATACCTACTATTGCCGAGACCCTATTGGTCTCGGCTTCGTCTTTCCTTCACCACAGCTAACCATCAAACGAACCCTNCTACTTTCATCACGGGTCAAAAAGTAAATGTCTAAGATAATAACATGTCTACTTGGCTTGTCGGGATCACACAAGACTAGGGAGTCTAGGTGACACCCGACACGGCTCAATCCATCACAATCCTATCCTAATCACAGAACCAAAATCCGTAATCACAACTCAACCATTTAATCCTACTCCCCGTCAAATCTAATTCCGCAACAACAATACCAATAACCACACAACATCTCCACATATCAATACCTACTATTGCCGAGACCCTATTGGTCTCGGCTTCGTCTTTCCTTCACCACAGCTAACCATCAAACGAACCCTTCTAGTAATTTCAAATCTAAATCCCAAAGCAAGACAACAGTAGGAACAACAACAACAAGGATAACATCTCGTCACCCAAAATAACCTAACCATTGCCGAGGCCCTAGTGGTCTCGACCTCGACTCTCGGCTACACCCAAACGACCAAACGGACCTCAATGGTCTCGGCCAAAACGACACAACAACGAACCCACTTCCAAATCTAATCCTAACTCTAACCCACGACACCAAATCTGAGCATAAACACGAACAACAACAAGACCCACAGACTCAGGTCGTGAGCCTGATGCTCCCTACACCATTCGTATGACCAAGAATCACAANCCGAGACCCTAATGGTCTCGGCTCTACCTCTCGGGCAACACAACCAGGCAACCAAACGGACCCTTGGTCCATGTCCAACAACAGCAACAATAGCAGACACAACAACAAGGATAACAACAACAGCGACAAGAACCAGCAACACGAGGACAACAACATCACTAACCCAAACCCTCGGCTACACCCAAACGACCAAACATACCTCAATGGTCTCGGCCAAAACGACACAACAACGAACCCACTTCCAAATCTAATCCTAACTCTAACCCACGACACCAAATCTGAGCATAAACACGAACAACAACAAGACCCACAGACTCAGGTCGTGAGCCTGATGCTCCCTACACCATTCGTATGACCAAGAATCACAAACCCAAGAACACAACAAGACTCAAACACCCATAAGTCGTGAGTCTAGACTCACGGGGTGCCTAAACATCACAAGAATGACCACAAAAGTGACCCACACGATACCAAACATATGTTTTAATCTTGTTATTATCATTTTACTCTCGTCATAATTATGAGACCCTCGAAACCCGTGGTTTTTGGGTCGATCCGTGGTACAGGAGGTCACCAAACACGAGCCAAAACTACCTTTCCCTTCGTATAAATCAAAAACACGAAAAGGATGAACATGGGTGTCGAATTCGTGGCTGAATCCGAATGAAAAAGGGTGTTAGGGTGGGAATTAGGGCGCGTGCAATAGCTCATTTGAAAGGAGATTGAATTTGGTGAATAATGGTGGTGGTGGTGAGGCACCACTCGCGGCGGTGAGGCTCCATATGGCCGGAATATGGCCGGATAATGGGGAGAGAGATGTGGGGTGGTGTCGGCTGACCAAGAGAGAGGGAGGGTTTGGGAAACCCTAAAATCTTATAATAGTAGTATATATAGGGTGAGGGTGGGACTAGGAATAAACCCTAGCGCGCCCTCAGGGACCGTTTATGTCATTTTCTTTATATTTTTAACAAAACGAGAACGAGACCAATAGATCGTGTTATAATTATTTCCCGAGCATCCGAAAGTATTTCCATATATTTTAGTTACGTTTTTACATAAACGTTGATTATAAATACTCATATCTTTAATTCTCGTCATCCGAAATAAATAATATTCGTGCTTTATTCGTTTTAGAGTCAAATCTCGCGTAAAATATTCAAGACCACATATCAATGACTTACGGACTGCAGATAGGCTTATATATCGAGCAGGATGTCAAAATCCGAAATTTGCGGGTTGTCACAAAATCACCTCCCATTTTTAATAGTAAAACATTACTTCAAGCCACATTTGTTTTAATAATATATCTAAGTGGGCTATTTTTATTATATAATAATACTAAATAAAAACCAATTCCCAATTAGTACATTTTACGTACAAAACAAACAACATAAATACTATCATTCAATTTTTATTTTTTTCAATCCATACCAAATCCGACATCCATTATGATTCATAGTAACAAACCAAACGGCCCATAAATAAACCATTATCAAACAAAAAAGTATAATCAGATTTTAGATTTGTAAGGTTAGTAGTACATTATAATTAGAATTTACTTGATACTTAGAGCAGTGTGTATCCTGGAGCCGTTCTCCTCGTGCCGTTCTCAAAAAGTAGTGCCACGTCAGCAAAATACAGAACGGCACCAGAAAACCTTTGCACCACATTTTGTGCCGTTACCGTTGGCACCAGAAAATGTGGTGCCGTTTTCAATTTTTTTTTTCATTTACATAATTTAGAGATATATAAAATTAAAATTAAAAACAAATTAAATTAATTAATAAAAAAAAGAAAAAAAATAAACTTAGGGATTAACATTGCAAACATTAAGGACTAACGATGTAAAAAAAGTGTCAAATGATGCTAAAAATGTAAATACTCAAAACAAAAGGCTATAAGATGAAAAAGTAAAACTAAAAATAAATAAAAAAATACCTATCTTCTTCTTCCTCCCTGCCTGCAACCTGGAAAAAAAAAATGGCACAAAAAAAACCCAAATACAAATAGAAATACAACATACGAACACAAACACAACAAACAAATCCACCAAAAAAGAAAAGGAAAAAAAAAAAAAAAAAAAAAAGAAAGGGGGAGAGAATAGCCGGGTTTTTGATTTTTTTTATTTTTTTTTTCTATTTTTTTTTTTTTTTTTTAATTTTGACTATTTAATTTTTTTATATTTTTCCATTATTAAGGTGTTATTTTGAATGGTTTGATAAGATGAGGAAATCTTATGGTGTAAAGATTCAACCCATGTGTAGTTGA
>LBNU01015926.1:86396-131965 GCA_014162995.1 Artemisia annua
CAAAAGAGGAGAGAATGCGTGAGCTGATAGAACGCCCTAAGGGCGAGCCCTTAGTGTCGCAATCTCGTACTCGCACGCCGCATCCTCGCTGCTGTAGGGCTTAGTCGCCTAACCTTCTCACACGACGACACCCGCTCTAGTCCATTATAGACACTAACCATCCATGGTTTCAACACCACCGACCTGTTAACCTTTCCTGACTCGGCTCTACCCGTCAAAAAACCAACGGTCAAACGACAACCCCCGCCTTCTATAACCTACAAGCATCGTCATCGGCCAAATCGATAACACCCGCCTTCCACTCTCCTGCCTTAGACCGCTCGTTTGAAACCACCGTACGATTTCACTTTTTTATACTCCTTCTATTTTCATGTATATCAATATTCTCGCGTAATAAACCCTGAGACACCCTAATCATATTATCTCAATAGATCCCCTCAATCACGACTCCAGCGTCCGTAAGTACTCTCTAGAGTTACTTTTTTTTGCTCTCCCGCATTTAGATACACCTTTCTTATCGTCCCCGCTATGTATCAATCCTCCGACCAACGCATACACCCAACCCCAAGAACGCACATGGAGCGATCGATATCAGTCTACACCACCAGCACCACTATACATTGTATAGTCGTCGAGTCTCCAGCCACTCACCCGGCGGATCGTAGCCAAAGCAGCATCACACAAGCATGTAGCGATTGGATGGGATAGGACCAGCTAACTCGAGGACCACGATACCACCAATCTCAGGTATGTCTTCTTATCAACATCTTATTTACTCATTTCTTTCTCCATTCCTACCACATCGTCAGTCCTCATACATTCATCTGGACGACCTCAAGGGTTAATACCCCCGTTATCGTACCTTTTTCTTTTGAGACTCGCAATCCTCTTGTATGGGTCACTTAATGGATGTCTACAAATTAACCACGAGATCCTTCTAGAACTCCTCTATTCATTAAAATCGCTATTTTTGTCTTGTATAAAAAACTACTGATATGCACCAAATCACGACAACGACGCGATGTAACATGCCGGGTGTCGATTATTTCCGTAGCTGAATCCGCAGAGCAAAAGGGTGTAGGGTTAGGGAAACAGTGCTTAGATCGCCACGTGCAATAGCTCATTTGAAGAGAGGACTCTCTCCCGCTGATGAATCTCAGGAGTGAGTTCAGGTGGTGATGAGCTCGGGGTCGCCCACAGCTCGCGGCAGCCAAACCGGGTCCGCAGGCTACCAACTATGTGGCCGATATGGCCGGGAATAATGGAATGAGACGAGATGTGTTTATAATAAAAGGTATTTAATTTACTAATAAAAGTTAAAAAAAAGAGCGTTAGTCGCGTAAACGTTATTATGTCCAGACGGGACGAAGGGGAAACGTTGGACTAAACCTCTAACCAGATCTCATCACTAGACCCCGATAATAAGCGATATGTAATGTGGTCTAAACATAAGCTGCATAATAATAGAGGTAGCCAGGCGATAAGAGTACTAGGAATTATTAAACACCGCGCCTAGCGCCCAAAGCGCCTCTTCAACGGCCAAACTGAACAGTTTCGGTCATTTTCTTTATATTTAGATTAAACAAACGGCAAGAACGTAATTAACAGCGCAAGAACGCAACCACACACTAGATAACATTCTTCCCCTATGCACTGACCTATAATATATAAACACCCCACTCTCCGAGCCTCCGATTGTCCTTTCACCTCCTAATTTATGATTTAGGTCTATAGCTCCGCTCTCTTAACACTGCAAAACGTCACCTACGACTTATATCCATAATAACTCCATGATCGTGATCAATACTACGTCCATCCGCACTCTACGTAAAGCTAATAATAATAGACTCAAAAGCCTACTCATTCTCCTTTTTAGTAGTTCACAAGATCTCGCTAGTCCTGTATCAAAATAATAATCCTTACGACCAATCCCATATCACTTATGACCTTCACGGACTGCAAGATCTTAACATAAAAAAAAAACTATTTTTAAAACCTAATTTTTATAAATTTGTTTTATTTATACAGTTGTGTATGGAGTAAGAGTATGGGTATATTTATACCTCGTAGCTCCAGACTGCTCCGAGGAAGTCGACAGAGTTGCTTTTGCAGATTCTGTTTGCGTAGCGATCTACGATTGTTCCTCTCTACCCTTTTTTTAATAGTAAAACACTTAAGCTCCCGCCACATGAAATACTGTATTTTTTTTGTTTTATTTTTTAATATTATTAACTGTATTCTGTAAGTTGGGTTTATTTCATTATCGGTTGCTGTTTTTAGTTTTTGTGCTGTGTTAAATGTAGTAATGTTAAGGCTTTAGGTGTTTGATCAACTATCATATGACAAACCAATAGTTCCTCTTTTAGCATTTTTTTAGAAAGCCTTTATTTTACGTATGCGTTTTTATTATTGAGTGCATGTAAACATTAAATACTTATCATTCATTTTATTTTTTTCAATCCATTACCAAATCCGTCATCCATTCATGGATCTATTGGTGATACATAATCCTAACGCACGTTCATTTTACGGCTTTTTAGGTTTCGGCGCGAAGTTTATAGGATATAACCATTATCAACCAAAAAGAGTGTTGATAGTACAAGATTTAGTATTGTGTGCATATAGAGCAGTTTTAGTATATAGGGTGATTAGTACAATAAATGAATTTCCATAGACGAGATAGGGCTTGCCGTACCTAAATACTTTTGATGATAACTTCGCCTTCAGGAATCTGTTTTTGCGTCTGTCTCTCGCTGCGTTCTCAATTTAAAAAGAGTTAGAGTTAGGACTTCGCGGTAAAATAGAAAAATACAGAACGGCACCAGAAAACTGATTGCAACAATCGATATTTTTGTGCTCTGTCGCACGTTTAGTCAACAAATATCGTTGAATGTAGGGTTGACATGACGGAAACGGATACTGGTAGCCGATATTTCAATATTTGTTTTTTTCATAGTCCTCGTACATAATTTAGAGTTTATTATAAATAATTAAAAAAATATAAAAATCTAGATTCTTAATTCATATTAACTTTAATACAAAAAAAGAACATATAACAAAAAAACACTGTAAGGGAGATCTTTAAATTCATTGCAATTCAAGCATCGTAACGATTGTAAGGTTAAAGTAATGTTACAAAAATGATGCTCTTAAACAATGTACAAAACACAATCAAGGAACTAATTAAGCTGAATTATGATTAGGCATTGAAAGTAAATATTAAAACTAAGATAGACATAAATAAAAAATACTATCTTCTTCTTATCTCATCCCTTGTGCACTGTATGCAACCCTTTAATGAGATAAAAAACAAAAAATAGCGAACATACCATATATATAAATGCCCACTCAGTTTATATAGCGTAATAAATATAATAGCCATATCATGGACGTGATCTTTAAATGTATAACGTTCAAATTCTCACCTAAGAAAAGAAAGGAAGAAAAAAAACAAAAAAAGATAACCAACAAAGAAGCAACAAATAACTTTAGAATGGGCTGGCAGACAATTTATTGCTCTGGTTTGTTTTGGGCTGGCCATGATTAATTAGTCTTAACCGGTGAAGAAACGGCGGCTAGAGTGATTTGCTTTGTGTTTTGTATAAATATCGATTGAGTATCTTGTTACTTCTGTGGTTGATCATTCTTTCTTGGGATGTTTGCTAGCTTTAAGCGCTTTTTGCGACTTGTACAACATCGGACGACACTCCCTCGGGTCATCTCTATGTAAATCATTGTAAAACACTAAGAACCTGAGAGAAGGGAAACCACGATCATTGCCTTGTCATTATAGCCGACCCAGCTTGGCCACAATTGGATTAGAGCAGAGAAATGTGAGACGGCCGCCGGGTCAACTGGTTGAACCGGTATCTTAATTCGCCAGTTCAAAATAGTAGAGACGTCGCGCAAACATAGACATCACCGGGTCTTTCCTAAACCCGGATTTCATAAACGTACCTTTTCGAACCGCCCGGCTTTGGTGCTCATACCCGGTTATCGTGTTGCGGATTACTTGTCAAAAACCCTCTTCCAGGGTATCGATTTTTGTATTTTGTTTCTCTTTTTTTTCATTATTTTTATTTATTTGGTATATGACTTGATATTTTTAGTATTTTTAAAGCTTTTCCAAATTTATTAATGTGCTTAATTTTGTTATTAGTTATTACGTTTACCTGAGATTAGTTGTAATCAAGTATTGAACTCTTAGAAGTTTTTGTATATCATTGTTTGCTCATCTTTTATTATACATTTAGGTTATTTGATAGTCGGTCTGATGTGATCATTACAAACGACTGCTTGCATGAATAAAGAGGTAGGGAACCCGCCTGTGCTATCTAGGTTATTATGAAAGGAATAGATTAAAATTTGAGTTTGTTATTTTTTTGTGGTTAAATGGGGTCGGGGACTGAGAGAGCCTCCTTGTGCTATTTTTGGCTATTTACTGCATTTTCGATATTGATAGGTTTCATTCTTTTGTACTTGAGTTAATAAATTTAGGTATCCTTGTCTTATTACAGTAATACTGGATTTTTAAATAATGTCTCATGCACTCAAAATGGGGTCATAACCGGAAGTGATACCATCCAAGAACCAAGCAGAGCTATCAGAACTCGGTGAATCCCAGAGGTGACCCGCCTTGAAACTCTTCTGGTGCATCATTATAACGGCCGGGTATACCGATGTCACGAAAAGTAAACCGGGTTTCAAAAATAGTAATTTATTTGATATATGCGTTATAAATCTTTAATACACTAATAATTAATAAATTTAATCTTACTATAATATAAAGATTCGTTGAAGTAAATATTGTATAAAATACTTTTTATCCAGCGCGATATACGATGTGGATTCTGAGACGTCTGATACCGAATCAGAGTCGAGACCCGATATCAAGGCGGTAGTTCTATTGATTGATCTATATAATAGTTTTAGCAATATATTGAATTCATTCATAGTCCAACTTCTTTCTGATAAAATACTAACCATGTAGCCTGAGTGCTCAGTACCATAATGTCTTTCTAGCCCAATATCTGAATGACGACTTTTCATTTCAGATAAATAAATTATATGATAGACAAATCTAATATGCACTTTAACAAACCAAATATTACTACCAACGTGTACCTACTTAGGCAGATAACAATTGATATCCTTCCCCCATCATACTAAATAAAATATCCTCCGTAACAGCGCACCCCTTACACTCATTCCTCATACTAAATTTTGTAGATGATGCTAAAAAGCCCAAAGCATCATCTAATGGCGAGATCAATACGGTGTTTGTCGAGAAGATGACTATCTCTTACATCAGCTCCGTCGAAGCCAAAACAAAAACCAATTATTAATTGTAATATGTAGTCAGAAGTGGCGATAGTAGTCATTAGGAGACTTTAAATTGCAGGTATAGGCTTTGATATCAGATTATTACTATAACTTTAAAAAAAAAATTTTTTGTATATATATATATATTATATTAATCATATTTGTGATTAGTTTCCACTTATTAGATTGAATTCGGTTATGATATTCAAAGCGCTTAGCATGATTAAGGAGTTTAGGACCCCTGTGCTTGAACCTTAAGGTTATTTTTTGTTTTAAATGGCACTGAAAGCTTGTGCTATTTACTGCATTTTGATGTTTAGGTTCATTCATTTTGTATTAGTATTAGGTTATTATGAAAATGGATTTTTTGAAATGTGCATAAAACCGGGTCTAACCGGGTTGACCCGGCGGTCGAACCGGTTGACCCGGTGACCCGCTGACTCGGTGACTCGGCCGGGTCGATCCCAAACCCGGGTTTCAAAACATTGATAATAAATATTATAATAAATTAATAAATTAATTTACTAATAAAAGTTAAAAATAATAAAACTTTAGTCCGCGGCTAAACTGAACGTCTGAACCGAATCACTAGACCCGAATAAGCTTAAATGTTGGTCAAAAGCTAGCAAAAATACAATCCAACCTCTCTAAAGTATAACCATGGAAAGCCCAACCCAAAGGCTTCAAAACCCAAATGAAACCGACTCATTCAGAAATAAAAGGACAGAACCGTAATTAACACACCAAAAACCAACACCTAGGGATAAAATCCTCCCCATCCGCCTATAAATACCCCTCACCCCCCCTTCATTCCCCTCTATTGATACCACGCTCTCTAGCGGTCAATACCTAATCAGAGAGCGATCTCTTCACTCCGTGAAGCAAAACCAAAAACAATCATTTTATTTATCAGATCAAATCATTAATTGAATCCTTATATTAAAAAATTAAAAAAAAAACTTTTTTGAAAACCCTAATTTTTATAAATTTTGTGTAATTTATATACAGTTGTTTGTATTGAGTAAGAGGTATGGATATACGGTTTCCGCATTCGCCGTGCGAAGTTGCGAAAGTTCGGGTGGTTCAGTTTGGAATACTCAGTCCCGATGAAATTGTAATATTTTTTTTTTTTTTTTACAGTTTTACTGTTTTTGAGATTATGTTATTTGTTACGGTTGCGGTTTTTTTGCTGTTGTAATTGATAGGCTAGTGTTTGTTCATTGTTTTATGAATGAGTTTTTGCCTTAGAAGCTTTGTTTTGTGTGTTCGGTTCATTTACGGCTTTAGTGATTGAGTTAAGTGAAGTGGTGAAATGTTTTGTAACAGTTAATAGGGTTGTAGACGAACCAAACGGCGTGGCTTTTGCTATAAATCGTTAAATTGCCTTCGAAGTTTTGTTTTGTGTGTTCGGTTCATTTACAGAATTAGTAGGGCGGTAAATGAACCGAACAATGTGGCTTGCTATAAATCGTTTGTTTAGGGTTGAATGGACGGAAACGGATACTTAAATGACTGAGTTTTAGTATTCGCGGTTTTTTTTATTAAGAAAAAGAAGTTTTGTTCGTTTTCATTTACGTTTGTTCATTAAGATGCTGTATCAATGAACACGAAGGAGCTTATGGTCCTCGTGTGTTTGTTTGTTAAGATGCTAAATAAACGAACATAATGGTTTTCTGAATGTTGCCTTAGTAATCAAGTTAAGTGGAAGTGCATGTAATTGATGAGGCTTGTAATGAATTGAACTTAAGTGAACACGAATAAAATTTTTTGCTCATCGTTTTTGGTTAAGATATGAGCTTGTTGGTGTTCCTTTATGTTCGTTCTTTTAGATACTAAATGAACCAACGTAAATGAACACAAAGTAACTTATGGGCCAACAATTTATTGCTCGGTTGGTTTACGGCCCTATTAATTGAGCTAACCGGAGGCGGTGAAATGTTTTGCTGTATTTGTATAAAAGATTGGAAGTTATTGTGGTGGACTTATTATTGTTTTTTAACGTTGTTGCAGAGACAAATGTCGGTTGTTCATATAGAACATGGTGAAACGACGGAACGAGGGAAACCGAAGATAGCCGGACTTAGTGACCCGAGGCTTGGGACAATTGATAGGAAGATGAAATGTGAGACGTGTATGGCGAATATGGCTGAGTGTCCGGGTCATTTCGGACATCTTGAGCTTGCCAAACCTATGTTTCATATCGGATTTATGAAGACCGTGCTCAGTATTATGCGTTGCGTGTGCTTCAATTGCTCCAAGATCCTTGCCGATGAGGTACTCTATATGCAGATTTGATTTGGTTATTTGATATCAGGGATTTTTTGAAGCTTCAATTATATGGTGTGCATCGTTAACTAGATTAAGTTATACCAAGATTGGAATATGAGATCTTTTATGATCTGTTTGCTTTTTATCATTTTGGTTGTACTGATTCACTGTGAGATAGTTTATAGGGAAGCCCGTATCTAGGTTATAGAGGATAGTGAAATTAGTTGCGAAAACTGTGGATGGTGGGGCAGGATCCCTTATTTGGGATGAGCGAAATTGATAAGATTTGTTTATCCTAGTTCAGTACTTTCCTATATTTCACCGTGAAGGAAAAAGATACCAAAAGCCAAGAGCTAAGCGCTGTGTACATGAATATTTCTGGAATCTTTCATATTAATTGAATAACTTGATAAGAAAAGTGATTATAGTAATAATTTATTAGGCCGTTTAATCTTTTCAAAATCCGACTTCCATATTAGACTTGTTGAAGTTATGTATAATTTATCGATACGATGTGGATTTTAAGAGTGTGGATAGCTCTTCTTAAGTTGATTGTATTTTCTTTATTGAATCTGTGCAATCTTTTTGATACTTACTAGCTGCGTTGTGTCACTATTTTTTTAGCTACCTTGTAAATTTGTAACTCATTTATGCAAGCTTATCTGCACATAAGAAAATTTCTTACGTGTCTCATCATCATGTGCGCTTTTTCAGGAGGACCATAAATTTAAGCAAGCCCAGAAAATAAGAAACCCAAAAAACAGACTAAAGAAGATTTTAGATGCTTGCAAGAGCAAAAGTAAATGTGAAGGTGGTGATGAAATCGATTCCCAAAACCAGGACGGCGATGAACCAGTAAAGAAGAGCCGAGGGGGCTGTGGGGCCCAGCAGCCAAAGATTACCATTGAAGGTATGAAAATGGTTGCGGAATACAAGCTGCAGAAGAAGAAAAATGATGAATCGGAACAGCTTCCTGAGCCGGCTGAAAGAAAGCAGCAGCTTTCTGCAGAAAGAGTATGATCCTGGATCTCCTCGCGTATCATTATAAATGTTCACCTGGTGTGTTTCTTTCTTTCTAATTGCTAATAATCGTGGATGTTCTCCAGGTTCTGAGTGTATTAAAGCGGATAAGTGATGAAGATTGCTTGCTCTTGGGGTTGAACCCTAAATACGCTCGCCCAGATTGGATGATCCTGCAAGTACTTCCGATACCACCACCTCCAGTTAGACCATCTGTGATGATGGATACATCCGCTCGGAGTGAGGCAAGTTTCCCGGTTTTAGTCATTGGACTTGTTCATCTGTGCCGCCCTCATGATTTAACAAATGAAAAAGAAAACATAAGAAATTTTGAGCATATGGAGGAAATAGAGGAGAGCTGCTCATATGGGTTATGTGTGTGTCAGCATTTTGTGCATAATGTACATTATAAATGACAAAATGGGTGGGTTGAGCAGTTTGGGTAAATTGGCCGGGGCAGGTTGATCCAAAATCTTACAAGTAATTTGAGTGTTTAATAGGTTGTATGCAATAGAAACATTATTTGCTTGACTTTTGACCTGTTTGAACCGTTTCGTTTTAGCTATTTTTTCTTACCCATTTCACCCTGTAGAGATGGAACATAACCTGAATAAACCTACCTGTTGATTTACCACCTCTAAGTATCTCACTTTTTGTATTCTACTAATTTCTGGAACAGGACGACTTAACTCATCAACTGGCCATGATAATCAGACACAATGAGAACCTGAGAAGGCAAGAAAGGAATGGAGCTCCTGCTCACATTATTTCTGAATTCGCCCAGTTGCTGCAGTTCCATGTTGCTACGTATTTTGACAATGAGCTCCCGGGTCAGCCAAGGGTATACATATGCTTCCAGTCTTATCAAATTATAAACAGATTGTAGTATTGTTATACTCCCTTCTGATAGGATTCTGGTTATTCCTCAGGCTACACAACGTTCAGGTCGTCCTATCAAATCCATATGTAGTAGGCTCAAGGCAAAAGAGGGGAGGATCAGAGGCAACCTGATGGGGAAGCGTGTTGATTTTTCAGCACGTACAGTCATCACCCCAGATCCAACGATTAACATTGATCAACTTGGAGTGCCATGGAGTATTGCTCTTAATCTCACGTATCCTGAGACAGTCACTCCTTACAACATAGAAAGGTATGCACTCATTTTGGAATAAATCTTTTTCTAGTTCTTTATTTAATTTGCTTCTTGGTTGTTGACTTCCATTTTTCATACTTTATTAGGTTGAAGGAGCTTGTTGAGTATGGTCCCCATCCTCCCCCTGGTAAAACTGGAGCTAAGTATATTATAAGGGAAGATGGGCAAAGGCTTGATCTTCGATACTTGAAGAAAAGCAGTGATCATCATCTGGAGTTTGGATATAAGGCATGTTTCTTTGTTGTAAATTTGTGATCCTACTTTTGATTAATTGGTATATTGTTGTTAACTTGTCGTCCTTGATACTTTTGTCGTTATAAAGGTGGAGCGGCACCTGAATGATGGAGATTTTGTGCTTTTTAACCGACAACCAAGTCTGCATAAGATGTCTATAATGGGGCATAGGATTAAGATCATGCCGTACTCCACCTTCCGCCTGAATTTATCAGTCACTTCACCATATAATGCTGATTTCGATGGAGATGAGATGAACATGCATGTACCCCAGTCTTTTGAAACAAGAGCAGAAGTTCTGGAGCTGATGATGGTACCTAAATGCATTGTCTCACCTCAAGCAAATCGTCCTGTTATGGGTATTGTGCAAGATACACTCTTAGGTTGCCGGAAAGTCACCAAGAGAGACACCTTCATTGAGAAGGTGATAGTTACAACCTCGTGATATATGATTTTGGGTGTACTCGTCTTTTTATATATAGTCTGTGAGTTGATCTTTTCTACATATGCAGGATGTTTTCATGAACATATTGATGTGGTGGGAGGACTTTGATGGAAAAGTACCAACACCTACCATTTTGAAACCTAAACCTTTATGGACAGGAAAACAGGTGTTCAATCTCATCATTCCAAAGCAGATTAATCTCATTAGAACAGCAGCTTGGCATTCAGAAACAGAAACTGGACATTTAACACCTGGTGACACTCAAGTTCGAATAGAGAAAGGAGAGGTCATCACTGGTACTCTTTGTAAAAAGACACTTGGTGCCTCTACAGGGAGTCTTATACATGTCATCTGGTTTGTTTTCTGGACTCCTATCATGTTTTATATGGTAATTAATCAAGACTTTTCTGTAATCGTTGGTTATGATATTTCAGGGAGGAAGTTGGTCCAGATGCTGCTCGCAAATTTCTTGGACATACCCAATGGCTTGTTAATTACTGGCTTTTGCAACAAGGTTTCAGCATTGGCATTGGGGACACAATTGCTGATGCATCCACTATGGAAACAATCAATGACACCATCTCCAAAGCCAAGAATGAGGTGAAAGAACTTATTAGGGCTGCTCAAGATAAACAATTGGAGCCAGAGCCCGGTCGAACGATGATGGAGTCCTTTGAAAACAGAGTGAATCAGGTACATGGTTATACCAAGATCATGAAAGGCTAGTGCATTGTAGACGCCTGTATTGTAGACGTCGCAAATTCTGAATGATTTACATGCCAATGGGTCTGTTTGGCTGTGTTTTCACTTGAACAAGTCAAATTAAAAATGTTTAGCTAATAGGGGGATCTTAATGGTTGAATGAGTTGCAAGTTGACTAGACATTATAATTAGTCTATAAGACCTCCTAAATCGGTTAATTCAAGAGCAGACTATTATCGTGACATTTTTTTTATAGTTATAAGTAGTGCACCTATAATTTATTGGCCTGGGAAAAAGGTGTTTGCGGGTCAACTGATCCATCTCATTTTGACCCGCAGTAGGTGACCCATTACAATATGTTGCCCACCCAACCATCTAGACGCCTATAATATATCAGTAAGTCCATTGACATGCCGTTCTTTCAGGTGCTGAACAAGGCTCGTGATGACGCAGGAAGTAGCGCCCAGAAAAGTTTATCAGAAAGCAACAATCTTAAGGCAATGGTCACAGCTGGTTCAAAAGGAAGTTTCATCAATATATCTCAAATGACTGCTTGTGTGGGACAGCAGAACGTTGAGGGTAAACGAATTCCGTATGGTTTCATAGACCGGACTCTTCCTCATTTCACGAAAGATGATTATGGGCCTGAAAGTCGTGGGTTTGTGGAGAACTCTTATCTACGAGGGTTGACACCACAAGAGTTCTTTTTTCATGCCATGGGTGGTAGAGAAGGTTTGATCGATACTGCGGTGAAAACATCTGAAACTGGATATATTCAGAGGAGGCTGGTAAAAGCTATGGAAGATATCATGGTGAAGTACGATGGTACAGTCAGGAACTCTCTTGGTGATGTTATCCAGTTTTTATACGGGGAAGATGGTATGGATGCAGTATGGATAGAGAGTCAGAAACTTGACTCTTTAAAAATTAAGAAAAGGGAGTTTGATCGGCTTTTTAAGTATGAGATCGATGATGATGACTGGAATCCAAGCTATATGCTGCCAGAGCATGTCGAGGATTTGAAAACTATTCGGGAGTTCCGTAACGTGTTTGATGCTGAAGTCCAAAAATTAGAAGCTGATCGATTCCAGCTTGGAACTGAAATTGCTACTACGGGTGATAATTCGTGGCCAATGCCGGTAAATCTCAAACGACTTATCTGGAATGCACAGAAGACATTTAAGGTCGATTTGAGGCGGCCATCAGATATGCATCCAATGGAAATAGTGGAGGCTGTTGATAAGCTTCAGGAGCGGCTGCGGGTGGTTCCTGGTGATGATTTGTTGAGTATTGAAGCTCAAAAGAATGCAACGCTGTTCTTTAACATTCTTCTTCGAAGCACGTTTGCTAGTAAGAGAGTGTTGAGTGAGTACAGGCTTACTCGTGAGGCGTTTGAGTGGGTTATTGGTGAGATAGAGTCTAGGTTTTTACAGTCACTTGTTGCACCTGGAGAAATGATTGGCTGTGTTGCGGCACAGTCTATTGGTGAGCCTGCAACGCAAATGACTCTAAACACTTTCCATTATGCTGGTGTTAGTGCTAAGAATGTGACTCTCGGTGTTCCTCGATTGAGGGAGATTATTAATGTTGCCAAAAAGATCAAAACCCCTTCGCTTTCTGTCTATTTGAAGCCTGATGTCAGCAAAACAAAAGATCGGGCCAAGAATGTTCAGTGTGCTCTGGAATACACGACTCTTCGTAGTGTGACTCAAGCTACTGAAGTATGGTATGATCCGGATCCCATGAGTACTCTTATTGAAGAGGATGTTGACTTTGTGAAATCATACTATGAAATGCCGGACGAAGAAATCGACCCTGATAAGATATCTCCGTGGTTACTTCGTATCGAACTAAATCGGGAGATGATGGTTGATAAGAAGCTGAGCATGGCAGATATTGCTGAGAAGATCAATCTCGAATTTGATGATGATTTGACTTGTATATTCAATGATGACAATGCTGAGAAATTGATTCTGCGAATTCGCATCATGAACGATGAGGCTCCGAAAGGCGAGTTGCAAGATGAATCGGCTGAGGATGATGTGTTTCTCAAGAAAATTGAAAGCAATATGTTGACGGAAATGGCCCTACGAGGGATTCCTGATATTAATAAGGTTTTCATTAAATCAGGGAAAGTTAACAGATTCGACGAGAATGAAGGGTTCAAGCCAGAAGTTGAATGGATGCTTGATACTGAAGGTGTAAATTTGTTGGCTGTTATGACTCATGAGGAAGTAGATGCCTTGAGAACAACCAGTAACCATCTGATTGAAGTTATTGAAGTCCTTGGGATAGAAGCTGTTCGAAGGTCGTTGCTTGATGAGCTTCGAGTGGTCATTTCTTTTGATGGATCCTACGTCAATTATCGGCATTTGGCTATATTATGTGATACTATGACATATCGTGGTCACCTTATGGCGATAACACGTCATGGAATCAATAGGAACGATACTGGGCCAATGATGAGATGCTCATTTGAGGAAACAGTTGACATTCTTCTTGATGCAGCTGTGTATGCCGAAACAGATTACCTTCGTGGAGTTACTGAAAACATAATGTTGGGCCAGCTTGCTCCTATAGGGACAGGAGATTGTGCTCTTTTATTGAACGAGGAGATGCTACGACAAGCTATTGATGTTCAACTCCCAAGTTATATGGATGGTCTCGACATTGGAATGACACCTGGACGCTCTCCAATGACTCCTTTCCATGATGGTTCAATGTCTCCAAGCTATCCCTTCAGCCCGAGTATACGATTTTCACCGGGTATGGATGCACAGTTTTCTCCTTATGTTGGCGGTATGGGCTTTTCCCCCGCATCATCACCTGGGTACAGTCCATCTTCTCCTGGTTACAGCCCGTCATCTCCTGGATATAGCCCGACCTCGCCTGGCTATAGCCCGACGTCACCTGGATATAGCCCAACCTCACCGGGTTACAGTCCAACATCACCGACTTACAGTCCGAGTTCGCCGGGATATAGTCCAACCAGTCCTACCTATTCCCCTACCTCACCCAGCTACTCACCCACCTCACCTAGTTACTCACCCACCTCACCTAGTTACAGCCCAACTTCACCAAGTTACTCACCCACATCGCCTAGTTACAGCCCGACATCCCCTGCCTACAGCCCGACATCACCAGCATACAGCCCGACATCACCGGCCTACAGCCCAACATCTCCATCATATAGCCCAACCTCGCCATCATACAGCCCAACTTCCCCGTCATACAGCCCAACTTCACCATCATACAGCCCCACCTCGCCATCTTACAGCCCGACTTCACCTTCATACAGCCCAACATCACCTGCTTACAGCCCTACTTCTCCTGGGTACAGTCCAACTTCGCCAAGCTATAGTCCTACTTCACCAAGCTATAGTCCAACTTCGCCCAGTTACAATCCATCATCGGCTAAGTACAGCCCTTCTCTGGCATATTCACCTAGCAGTCCAAGACTTTCTCCTTCAAGTCCGTATAGCCCTACATCTCCCAATTACAGGTGCGTGTGTTGGTCTCTTCTTTCTGACTTCTGAGGCTTGCTGTGTGTTTATGTGTTCTGGGAAGCATGTCATATCTTCTGGTTTCTACTTCACTATACTGACTAATGTTATGAATTTTCTTGTTGCAGCCCCACATCACCATCATATTCTCCAACGTCTCCATCTTATTCTCCTTCAAGCCCTACGTACAGTCCCAGCAGGTATGTCCATATATCTTATTTTTTCCTTTAGTAGTTTTTGTGAGGGCTGCAAAATTCATAATGCCGACTAGTAAGTAGTGGGTGGTTTTGGGGGTTGGATCGTGAGCCAAACAGGTAGTTTTCTTAATAAAGTCGGGTCAACCGTCAACAAGAAGTACTTTGATCAATGATTTTGAAATCTTATAGAAGCAACTAGTATCTTAAAACAATTTTGACCCGGTTCCTTTTTAGCCGAGTTTTTAGCAACTAGTACTCGGTCCTAATTATTGTTTGCTAGTCTAATCCCTTTGGGTTGTGTAGTGGTTTATTTATATCGCATTATCTTCTGCATCTTGTATTATATGTATCTTGAACGTTACTTTAGGGCTTCCGTCTAATTTTGAAGTTTTAAGTGTTCAAGGACTCTCGTAAAGTAGTATTGTAAATGCTGTGTGATACTTCAACTTCAATTTTATCATGACAATGAAATCTGTGTCTCTGCAGTCCTTACAGCTCTGGTGCGAGTCCTGACTACAGCCCAAGCTCTCCACAATACAGGTAATTTCTCATCTCATCTTGGTTTTCATTTAGTTCAGTGTTTCTCACATTTACCAAAATACTTGAAATCCCATTGGGTACAAAAAAACACAACTCATAATAATTCACATCATTTCTTTTGTTAAGAGATATTAAGTAACCTATTTTACATGTTAACGGTCAAGCTGGTTCGTGAGTTTTATGTATTTTTTAGTTATTAAGTGTATGCTCATGACTCCAGACTATTAAAATTAGTGACCACAGATTTTTATAACTTAATGTATGTGGGTTTATTTCAGTCCAAGTGCTGGTTACTCGCCTAGCGCACCTGGGTACTCACCATCTTCAACAAGCCAGTATACTCCTTCAATGAGCAACAAGGACAAAGATGGATCGAGGAAGTAAAATGCTTTTTGATATCCAAGTAGAAGAGATGCTGCTTCTGTTCTGAACATCTTGTATCCATCGATTAATTGTTAGATGGTGTATGATATTGTTTTGAGAGGACATTGACTTCAACTTGTTTGGTATAAAAAGACCAGACTATTTGTTGTTTTGTTTCAAACAAATTTAGGTCTGGGTTGTTCCAGATCAAGTGAAACTGGGGTGACTTTTGTTGTTTAGTTGATTTGTAACGATTAAGTTGGTGTTAATGGGCCTGGCAAGTGTACGATTAATGTTTATATGCGAATTACAAAATATAATTTATCTAGGCAAAATTGCTAAGTTTAAATATTCCGTGAAATATAAGTTGAATGTATTTCGAACTTGCTGTATTTTGTACTAAGGACCTGTTTGGTCTGTAGATGGGTTTAGGATTTGGATTTTTCTATAATAAATTTTGGAAAAAGATAATAAAATATATAAATGGTATATTATTTTATAAATATAAATATTTAAGCGCCAAAATTATACTATACATGAAAATTTGCATCTAAGGCTGCTCACAGTAGGCCCGAAAAAATCGGTCGAGCGAGATACACAACCAATATCAACATCGGTTGCCTCCAATGTGAGGCTTCGTTCGAATATCGATTGCCGGACAAAAGAAAAAGTGTCTATCGATTGTGTTTTCAACCGACTTTGAAACAATAAAAAATTTCATTTGGACAAAGATACACCGTTGGTCCCTAAACTTGCCCAAAAACATCACTAGACACCCTAACTTTCAAAAATCGTCGTCATGCGTCCAAACCTTAGGATTTTGAGTCCGATTGCGTCCCTTGACCTGGAAATCTAAGGTCAACGCCCATTTTTAGGTATAGCATCAAGGGTATAATAAACCCATTTTCAACCATATCTTAGTTAAATTTAACCCAAACTTCTTTAACATCATAATTTTGTGCCTTACTTGTTGTTTTTCTTGAAGTTAGTAAGCATGGATCTTCATGAAAATTCACCATATTAGTGTGTTCTTTCCTCAAATGGGGTATTGTTAACATCTCGTTAAGTAGCAAGTTAGTAAATTATATCATGACTAAAATACACCGTTGGTCACTAAAATACACCGTTGGTTACACAGTCATTCAATTCTTGGGTGTATGTTGACTTGTGAAAGTCAAACTGCTTAAATCCAAACACCCTAAACTGCAAATGCAGATGCAAACATGCAATTGAAAGCAAAAACTCGAAAAATCCTAAAATTATCATTTAAAATATGTTTCGTTACATAATGACATTAATCCGAGGCGTATGCCAAATGTATATCATCCTAACTGAATGTTTCTAAACATTTATCTTCTTCAGTTTCATCATTTATTTTTTTTTATCTATTTTTTTTTCTAATTTCCTAAGTGCAGCCTTCTCTTTCCAATGCTCCTCTGCCGCTGCAGAACGCCTTCCTTGTTTCACTTCAGCATGGCTTCCTTCTGCCTCCTCCTTTCTTTCTTCCTGCTCCTTTCCTTCTTCCTTCTCCTTTTGATCTTCCTCCTGTTCCAACGCAGCTTCTAGTTGATAGTACCAGCTTTCGTCACCTTCAACTTTGGCCGACTGTTGTTGGTTAGATACAGGGCTTTCTGCTGCCAGATGTGCTTCAGTAGTTGGTCTTTTGGTCAATTCCTTGTCTTGGATAGCATCCGCATCTCTTGGTCGTTTGTTTCCGGACAACATGATTTCAAGTGAATGTGATTGATGTGTTTAAGGTTGATGATATTAGATTGGTATGCAGCAACATGTAGAAGTAACCAATATATACACAAATAATGGGGAAAACGAAGAGTCTGTATTAAATTTTAGAAGCATTTTTTGAACTCTTCGATTCCCCAATATTTGTTGAAAATATACACGCATGTAGACGTAAAGTAGAACATGTCAGGGAATACACATTTGGTCCCTCAAGTTGACTGTCGAGTTTAGCTTGGGTTAGATCATAGTTAAACAGTGATTGGACTATTATGCCCCTGAAACTAGAACATAAAACGTGCGTTGAACCAGCCCAAATGGGTCAAGGGACGCAATCGGACTCAAAATCCTAAGGTTTGGACGCATGGCGACGATTTTTGAAAGTTAGGGTGTGCCTGGTGATGTTTTTGGTCAAGTTTAGGGACCAACGGTGTATTTTTGTCTTTCATTTGTTTCTCTTTATTCCACCATAATCTTATATAATTCTGTCTCTTTTCCCATAGCTTAGCTGAAGCAGTAATACCAAAAGCAATATGTTTGAGCTGAGTTTTTTTAGGTGACCATGGTAGCTTGTAAGTTTGGGAAGATAAAGTTGGAAGTGAACTGCAAGTTGGAAGTGAGTTGCAAGTTGCGTACCTTGTGGTTTGGCTTGGAACTCCACATGAAACATGACATAAAAATACTTAACGCTAACTAACTGATATTTGACACACTATATACGTCTCAACTTGCACTTTTTTTTTTAACTCCACCTGCAGTTTGGGAAGACAAAGTACTATTGGAAGTGAGTTACAATATTTTTTTTTCCATGCAACACGTGTGTTTAATATGTGGCACGTTGCATGGATTAATTTGATCCTTGCATGCATAAGTGTGACAAGAGAATGGTAACATGTTTATATATATATCACATGGAAAAAAAATTGAATTAAAAAAAAAAAAAAAAAAAAAAAAAAAAAAAAAAAAAAANTTTTTTTTTTTTTTAATCTGCCCAAAACCTCCTCATAATCCTTCCAACCAAACGCAACCTAAAATAGTGCAAAAAGTAACAAATATCACCTCCAATGTTCATTGTAGTTTTTATATTTAAATTTACAAAACTTTATAAAATCTTTGATATTTAACATCTTTTATATAATAAGATTTTTTTTTTCTTTTGGCATTCAATTCTTTTATTGACCAATTGAATAAAACAATTTTAAAATCAAGCTCTTATGAGCTAATAATAAAAGTTAAAATTGGTTTTCATTTGGTTAAACAAATTTAAATTTCGTCTAGCAAAACTGATTGTGTGCAAAACAAACAACACAATACGATGTAAGAATCCGGGCAAGAGATCACCCGGGTCGTGTTCCAACGAGGTGTGAATGGAAAATATCATTTTAGGTTTGGAATTAAAGTGCTTGTAATTATTGGTTATGAGAGAATTTGTTTTGTGAATCAGAAACGTAGAGCAATAATATTTTAAAACTAAAGATGCGTGTTTTAATTAAAATAAACGTAACTACACAAAATAAAAAGTGAATCCTAAGCAAGACGAAACCTACGGGCATAAAAATAAGTTTCCTACGCACTAAATGACAAAAGAAAATTTTAGAAAGAAGAAAAATTAATTATAAGATTAAAATTCTAATTACTATTATTTAGAAAACTTTTTAACACTAATTAAAATCTAATAAATACTAAAACTACTCAAATAAAGCTAAAACTTTTTAGACAAATTTTAGTGATTACTAACTTAGGAAAAATATAAAATAATAACAGGCAGTTAAAAGTAAACAAGAATAAGCAGAACAAAAGTTGATTAAATGAAATAAGCAATACAGAACCTAACTAGCTATATATCAAAGGATGCAAGCTATAATTTACGAAGTCCTAAGAGCAGATGGTTAATGAGCTGTGTTATGAGCTGAGTGGCGTGGGTTCAAGTCCCACCCATGTCAGTTTTTGCAAACATTTTCATTTCCACTTTCTCTTTTTGCAAAACTACCCAATAATGGATTTTAAGTAACTTATGAGAAAGGCTTTTTGTTGAAAAGCTTTTGAATAGCGTATGCAAATTTGAGATTCCAACAGATTCAAGTTAAAGCTTACAACGATATTAATGAATTAGTAAATATCACAGTAAACTTTAACAATTTCAATGAAACACAAGCTGACACTAGGGCAAACACAAGCTAAAACAACCACAAGCAAGCAAGCAACCTCACTTCAGCAAACTAACAAGCTAGCACAGGTTTAAATACAAGCTACGAATATACTGATGCACCACCAGGTTATACTTACAGAAGCATTCCTAACGGGGCAATTTAGAAGACAAAATAAGCACAGCTGATAAGCACGACGTTGCAAATAAGTATGAAACAAACAAATTAGTATTAAAAGCTGTTCAAAACGACGAGAATCACAACAAAAGCCGGGACAACGAACAAGTTATGAGTCTATTCTTAAAGTGATATTAAAGAAATATTCGGCTCTCATAGTAAGTCTCAAGCTAATATAACTGGAATTAATGCTTAAACTAAAGTCATACACAAGCTCAGGAAACTTAAAACACTTTTAAACAAGTTAAAAACAACATCTAACCAAGCTAAAGACAAGTAGACATAATGATCAAATAAGAAATAAGCTTAGTGAACACTGAAATAAGTCAGCAGACACCAGTCTCAAAGGGCTACTAGGGGACACAAATAAGCTGAGAAAATAAGCAAGAGATAGCAAACAAAATACAAGTAAGTTGAGGCAGTACAACAAGCTTTCCAAAACACCCAAAGTCAAGAAAAATGCTCAGATAAAGAGCAAGATATGGGCCAATGAAAAACGGGTCAAAGTGGAAAAAGGTTAGGTGCAAGGCAAAAATTAGTCCGAATGGCCAACTTTGAGGTCTATTTTTGATGAGTAAATAGACTTGAAAATGGAATTTCTTTGTTGATTCAGGTACACAAGCCACAAATGAACATAAAACAACTAAATTTATCCAGTTGCAACCCTGATTGAAGCCTATAAAGGATCTGGAGTTTTGCTCCGTTTTACTGAACTAGAAAACTTTTTGACTTTAAATTATTCCTAACAGTTGACTAAGGTGAGACTAGATTACTCCTACAAGACTGATGATGATGCATTAGGCTACTATAAGACTAAATTACACAAACTTAACAACTTTTATAACTGAAGTGCAGATTAAACCACTTAAACTCCTAACAGTTAAGCAAACGTTTGGTACTTTAACTAGTTTGACTTTTTAACTGGTAAATTACCAATTTTAGCTTATGACTAAACTGTATGATCCTATTGTAAGCTTTCTGAACTGTGTTTAACTACTCACAACCACAAGAACTCAGAATGACAGGTAAATCCAAACACTGCCTTTAAATCAGTTTTAAAGGTTAAATGAAGCAAGTAAAGAAGTTAAGTCGTAAAACTTATAAACTAAGTTTCATTATGTTGAAATAGACAATGATGAGCAGAGATAAACAACAATTACCAACTATAACTAACAAGAACAAAAATATGTAAAATTATATGAGAACTTGGAAATTCGAAAATAGGAACGTGAAACCTTCAACTTGGCTGAACCACGGTGACATCAATCTCTACCCATCCTAATGCTTCCCGAGAAGCTCTAGACCATTGCTCCATCTTCTTCTTTTCTTCTTTTCTTTTTTTTTTTAGTGGAACATATGACATTTTATGGAAGAATAAAAAATGGAATACAATAACCAGATAACTAAGACATACTTAAAAACTTGTTAAAAGCATAAATTTAAGACATAAAGCATAAAATAAGATTTTTACTAGAACCTTTGAACTTTTATTAAAACTGGTATTGTACTACAAGGCTGGATATTAAGAACTTAAAACTGAAATTAAAAGAGCAGATTACAAAATATTAAACTAGAAACTAAGTTAAAAACCTACTTGCCATCAAAGGCTTACAAGTGCTATTATTTATATTACAAGCTAACTGGGGAGGGGGTTCTTGTTCCTTGTGTGCTTCTTGTCATCTATGAGTCTTGTGATACATCTCAGCCATTGATTAGAACTTTGGCGCCAAAAGTATGATGTAGATTGCCAGCTTGGAGACAAAGTATCTTAGGGAGATTTTGAAGGAACAATTGGGTGGCTAGAGCAGACATGTTGGGGGAGACAAGAAGCTTGGAGGTTGTGGGATATGCTTCTGATTCGTTGGGAGGTTGTGAGATATTTATCTCTGGTTCTTGTTTCGTTGGGAAAGAGGGACAGGGAAGGGGGAGGAGTGTTTTTGGTTGGGCTTTGGTGGATGGAATTTAGATTTAGGGCTTATGGATATAGCTTTGGATTTATGATAAGTTATGTGGAAAACTAGAAGGGGGGGTTGAATAGTTTTATGTCCATTTTAAAATTTATGAAAACAAGTTTGTTTTAAAACTTCGATTCTAGTTTATGTGAATTCAATACTTGCACTATATGAACAATTATTAAGTTACTAACTAACTAAGAAAATATAATACAAGTATATAAGTAATGAAAATATAGAGTTAGAAAGATCAAACCACAACACAAGGATTTATAGTGGTTCGGCTACAAGGTCACCTTCCTTGTTCCTACTCCACTCCCGGGTCACCTACTCGAGAGTTTTCTTCACTATGTCAACAAACTCTCTTGTTGCGGAGAAACCTTACACGACTTTCGCTTACACCAATTTAACGACACAAAGCTAGATGTCGGGTTCTAATCCTAGCTAGAACCAATCTCACAACACTTCACAACTTCTACACTACTTGTACACACCACAACTTCTTCACTATTTCACACCACTTCACAACTACACTACTTCTTCTTCTATACACAACTTCTACTTCACCTAAATCTACTTATTACAAGCACAACACAACTTCGCAAATGATTTACACAATATACAATACTAATCTACAATACTTCTTAAACTTGATGTTGAAGGAGTATTCTTCTCTTGCACTTTGGATGAGGAAGGATGAGGAGGGATTGAATCACTTGAAACAAAGATTAATAATCTTATGATCAAAGGGTTTAGAAAGATGTTTAGAGAGGATTGGATCTGAAAATTTTAGTGCAAAAGGTGAGGAAAAATACCAGGTTTGAAGAGGTATTTATAGGCAAAGTTTTCTGACAACAGGAGCGTGCCGGCCCCCTTAAATGGTGGTCGGCCCCCTTAAAATTAAGGGGGCTGCCCACCTGTAACGGCCAGAAAACTTGTCTTTTTCTGGAAAAAGTTTATTTGGTGAAAAACTAACTGATTTTGGTTAAAAAGTTGAATTCATATATTTAGTATGATTTAAACATTTTACTTTATTACCAAAAATGTTTTTCAAAAATATATAATAAGTTTATTTAATTTTATAAACTTTGTAATAACTAAATAAATACCCCTTTGATCATGAAATGTATTAAGCACTTGTTTATTCATACCTTAAGTGATTAAGTAGGATAAAATGATATAAACTAACTTAATACTTGTTTACGTAGTAATCTTACGTTTAATGTTTTTACATTTTGTGATCGTCAAAATATAGAGATATCGAAAAATATAAATGACGTTTTTATGCATTATTTATATCAAAAAGTTAATTGAACGGGTTGATTTGGCCCATGAAATTTGTTTTCAGCTTCACTTAATATCACAAAACTATATCCGGAATTTACTCGACTCCGTCTTTAATATCATAGTAAGCAAAATTGTCACGAGTCGTTCAAAAGTGCACGTTTTCCAATCTCGTGCTCGTTTTTGTCCTTTTTGGCATGTTTCATGTCCGTTTCCGAAATATCCGTACCTGCACGATCACAAACACAAAAACACAATATCTTTGGCATTTATGGTTAGTTTTTTTGTCTGTTTTGGTCTTAATTTGGCAAAGAAAAAGGTGTGTGAATAAGTACACACCAAAAACAAATATGTATAATAACACATGTGTTGATTTTGTAAAAAACAAAACTATAAAAAAGAGAGGATGTAATTAATAAATTTGTTAAGTGTAAATTTATAAAGTTAAACGTAAACTTATCAGTTTCTATATTTTCTTATTAACTTTATAATATACACAAATATTATTTATACTTTATACCTCTTTGATTTTTCTTTTTAAAACAACTTATATGTGTTATTCAGCTAATACTTGATCAAAATGAATAACCAAAATATCGCCATTATACCTGTTTACCGCTATAAAATCCCGTTGTTATGTATATGCACATAACTATAAATATCAAAATAAACGTACCAGTTATTGTGATATGAGATTGTACATATGTGACTAACTCATAATTCCTTTTTATGAGTTTAAGTAAGGATATCCGAAAATGTACCTATATATTTATTTTATTATATATTTTTTATTATTATTTTTTTTACTATCTGCGTATGATTAATGTTATTCATTTTTATAAGGTTTAACTCGTGCATACCCGGTTTTGAAAATTAATTACAGCTAAATGTATTATTAATGAGAATATAAATATCAAAATGTAAGCATAAGTTATAACCAAACACCTAACAAGTATAGTTAAAATATAATTCTTAGTTATACTTATTGTCTGAATCCCGTGTATGAAATATCACAACTACAAAACATTAAACATGACCAAAATCTTATATGCCCGTGCATAAAACTTAATTTTTAAAATAAGTTTGATTCATGTGTAAACACCGTATATGCATAAACTTATAACTAGTACAAATTATCAACATGAATCCAAAGAAAATGGGACAAGTTATATGGTGACTCCAAAGGCCACGTTGCTATATGTCTTGGATATTATCAACATGAATCCAAAGAAAATGGGACAAGTTATCCACACCCTCCCATAGGGAGGGTATCTAATCATTGGATGCATCGTTAACTTGTACGGTGTGCATTACGGGTTGTACGGTTTAAGTGTTTAACCAAATCCCCCTGATGTGACAACATAGGGAGTGTATGTATAACACATCCCAAAGAAAATATATAGGCTATTATTGTAACACCTGGTACTTTTCCTAAAACCTATTTCTAGCCAAATATCTATTTTCATACTTGAGATACTTTTAAACTTTTAATGCATGTTTATTGGGCTTGAGAAGCGTGAGATATATTTGAAAACGAGAATTTTATTCCTTGATTGACTCAGCACAACCTAGAAAACTCGAATTGTATTGCATTTGCCAAATTTATTGAATTATATTGAGTTTGAGAAAAACTTTGAAGTTTATGCTTGATTTTATTGGAAAAATAATTTCGTGAACAATGGCGCAAGTTTTGTAATTTTCGAGTCCGTTTGCTATGTCGTTTGGACCCCGAAGCGTTTTCGTGAGAAGTTTAGCTCGTAGGCATAGTTAGTCCCTTGTTTTATTTTTAAATTCTTACCCTACACTTTAATTATTCCAAACCTACCCTATACTTTTTTTTATATATATACCATTAATAATTCATTTCTCTCATTTTATAAACACAAAACACGCACACACCTCACAAACTCTCTCTCTCTCCATTTGATTTTTCCGGCCGCCACCCTCGCCGGAGCAGTAGCAGATTCCGGCACCGCCGCCGGAATATTTTCCGACCACCAACCTTTTTTACTCCAATTGATAGATCGGTAACCCCCGTCACACCCGTACCACTCACACCACTCGAATCAACCCCCTCCGCTGCCACGCGCCGCCATAGTCAACACCACCACCGCCGCACCTTCGGACGAATAATATTGCATGAGAATTAATTGTCTTGAACATTAATGGAAAAATGGGTCCATAAGCTTTTGCCAATTTTGTTAATATGCGTCGATATACAAATTGGTGGATTGAATAATTTTGGTAAAGGTGATTGAAATCTATAAAGTTGGTTCAATATATGGAAAGATTCGTAGTGGATTGATTGTATGATTTCTTTTTAGAAATGATGATAGATAATGGATGAAAGCATTCAATCAATACTGAATGATAAAAGGATAGTGATCAGCTATTCAGAAGCAAAGCTTCAACTGATGCGTCTGCTATTCAGAAGACAAGCTTCAACAGATAAGAGAGAAATCAATCTCGATCTAAACAGAATGGTTTAACTCTTAAAAACGCATACTTTATTTCATGAGGCTAGGCTTCTATTTATATACACATAAAGTAGATGTAATAGTAACATCTACTATTCCTAGATACCTCTAGGATATCATAATGCCTCGATACCCCTAGGACACTACAGGACTATGGCCGACATGCCTTACATTATTTCTTTTTACATTATTAAGAATAATTATAAATCACACCACACATAAAAAACAAATACACACATCACACCACACATAGAAAGTAGTGCCTAAACAGTTGGCACATTATTATTATATTGCTTCTGAGACAGGTGTCTTTCAAAGATTCCTTGTGTCTTTGTCTTCATTCTTCCATTTGCGAGTCTGAACAATATTCGCAACTGTGTCTTGGTATTTTGGAAAAATTTTGACATAGAGACATTTTGTAATCATCTGGGAGAGCTGCGAGCAATCCTGTGAATTTTTCAAATGGTTCTTCAAACTTAGCAATTACTTCCTGTTGTTGCTCACTAATCCTTTTCGTAAATTTAGAATAGATTAATAAGTTATCGGAACAGTAATTGATTTTTATCTTTTGTGACTGTCCTCGTCCAGTTCCAAGCCTTATCGATTCGAAGAAAACTCCTGCTAGAGCTGTTACTAGATGATCCTTTGAAGGTGTGGTTGCTGGTATCTCATCTCTGTCTGGAGGTTCTCCGTTGCTAATTCCCAACTATGCAATCGTTATTGATGGCACAAGAAGCTCTCGATCTTCGCCAAAAATCGAATAGCTTGAACATGTATTGAGAAACAATTGTCGTTCCTTTGCAAAGACCTCGATGTAACTTTTGATAGTTTTTCAAACATTTGTCGGGAATTCTTGTAATTCTTTGAGGTTTATGTTCTGAGCTCTTGATGGGAACTTTTGTGATTCTTTAGGATCTTCTCCACCGATGTATAATGTGTCCAATAAACCATGAACAAAATAATTGTAAATGTCTATTGGTGCTGCTTCTGGAAAAAAGACGGCCCTTGGACCTATTCGCTGTTTTACTGGATAGAAAGACATGGTTGTATGTGTTTCGTTGTAATTTATGAGGCTATCCCAAAATTTTTTAGAATTTCTCAATTGTTGGTTTCTTCATTTCTTCTCTCTCCCTCGTGGTTGGGATACTTTTTATTCTTTTTGCTGCATTTATTTTGGCTATCTGTTTTGCTAGATTCTGATTTAGAGAGGTAAACCTTTGAGATTTCTAAACTTCTTCAGTAGCCACTGTTTTGTATGATTCTTTTAGTGCGATTTCTGCTGCCTCTTTGGTTGGGTAGCTTTTGTGGGTAACATTTTGTCCCACTATGTGAGAGCTCGCAATCGCCCAATCACGATAAACGCCTCTGAATGGTCCGTTAAAGATAGCGTACCACTTTTGCTTGCCGATGCTTGATTGTTGTAGTATCTCTTCGACATCTTCTTCCATTTTTGTGAATTCACTTTTTTCGGGTTGAGGTGAATATGATGCTTGTGTTTTTGAGGTGGATGGTGTTACTTTTTTGGTTGAGCCTGACATTGATTGTTTTGACAATGATGGTTTTGATGGTGATGGTCTTTCAATTGATTCTGTTGCTGATCCTGAACTTGATGTTTGGGTTAAGAATTGTAATGAATTGAATAAATTGAAAGAGCATCACCATCAAGTTCAGGATCAGCAGCAGAATCAATTGAAAGACCATCACCATCAAAACCATCATCGTCAAAACAATCAATTTCAGGCTCAACCAAAAAAGCAACACCATCCACCTCAAAAACACAAGCATCATATTCACCCCAACCCGAAAAAAAGTGAATTCACAAAAATGGAAGAAGATGTCGAAGAGATACTACAACAATCAAGCATCGGCAAGCAAAAGTGGTACGCTATCTTTAACGGACCATTCAGAGGCATTTATCGTGATTGGGCGATTGCGAGCTCTCACATACTGGGACAAAATGTTACCCACAAAAGCTACCCAACCAAAGAGGTAGCAGAAATTGCACTAAAAGAATCATACAAAACAGTGGCTACTGAAGAAGTTCAGAAATCTCAATGGTTTACCTCTCTAAATCAGAATCTAGCAGAACAGATAGCCAAAATAAATGCAGCAAAAAGAATAAAAAGCATCCCAACCACGAGGGAGAGAGAAGAAATGAAGAAACCAACAACTGAGAAATTCCAAAAATTTTGGGATAGCCTCATAAATTACAACGAAACACATACAACCATGTCTTTCTATCCAGTAAAACAGCGAATAGGTCCAAGGGCCATCTTTTTTCCAGAAGCAGCACCAATAGACATTTACAATTATTTTGTTCATGGTTTATTGGACACATTATACATCGGTGGAGAAGATCCTAAAGAATCACAAAAGTTCCTATCAAGAGCTCAGAACATAAACCTCAAAGAATTACAAGAATTCCCGACAAATGTTCGAAAAACTATCAAAAGTTACAGCGAGGTCTTTGCAAAGGAACGAACATTGTTTCTCAAGAAATGTTCAAGCTATCTAATTTTTGGCGAAGATCGAGAGCTTCTTGTGCCATCAATAACGATTGCACAGTTGGGAATTAGCAACGGAGAACCTCCAGACAGAGATGAGATACCAGCGACCACACCTTCAAAGGATCATCTAGTAACAGCTCTAGCAGGAGTTTTCTTCAAATCGCTAAGGCTTGGAACTGGACGAGGACAGTCACAAAAGATAAAAATCAATTACTGTTCCGATAACTTATTAATCTATTCTAAATTTACGGAAAGGATTAGTGAGCAACAACAGGAAGTAATTGCTAAGTTTGAAGAACCATTTGAAAAATTCACAGGATTGCTCGCAGCTCTCCCAGATGATTAAAAAATGTCTCTATGTCAACATTTTTCCAAAATACCAAGACACAGTTGCGAATATTGTTCAGACTCGCAAATGGAAGAATGAAGACAAAGACACAAGGAATCTTTGAAAGACACCTGTCTCAGAAGCAATATAATAATAATGTGCCAACTGTTTAGGCACTACTTTCTATGTGTGGTGTGATGTGTGTATTTGTTTTTTTATGTGTGGTGTGATGTATAATTATTCTCAATAATGTAAAAAGAAATAATGTAAGGCCTGTCGGCCATAGTCCTATAGTGTCCTAGGGGTATCTAGGCATTATGATATCCTAGAGGTATCTAGGAATAGTAGATGTTACTATTACATCTACTTTATGTGTATATAAATAGAGGCCTAGCCTCATGAAATAAAGTATGCGTTTTTAAGAGTTAAACCATTGTGTTTAGATCGAGATTGATTTCTCTCTTATCTGTTGAAGCTTGTCTTCTGAATAGCAGACGCATCAGTTGAAGCTTTGCTTCTGAATAGCTAATCACTATCCTTTTATCATTCAGTATTGATTGAATCCATTATCTATCATCATTTCTAAAAAGAAATCACACAATCAATCCACTAACGAATCTTTCCATATATTGAACCAACTTTATAGATTTCAATCACCTTTACCAAAATCATTCAATCCACCAATTTGTATATCGATGCATATTAACAAAATTGGCAAAAGCTTATGGACCCATTTTTCCATTAATGTTCAAGACAATTAATTCTCATGCAATATTATTCGTCCGAGTTATAGATGTATGTAAAGTATTTTGTTTTTTAGTAATGATGTAAAAAGAAATAATGTAAGGCCTGTCGGCCATAGTCCTGTAGTATCCTAGAGGTATCTAGGAATAGTAGATATTACTATCACATCTACTTTATGTTTGTATAAACAGAGGACTAGCCTCAAGAAATAAGATGTGAGTTTTTAAGTGTTAAACCGTTGTGTTTACATTGAGATTAAATTCTCTCTTATCTGTTGAAGCATTTGTCTTATGAATAGCAGACTCATCGGTTGAAGCTTTGCTTCTGAATAGCTGACCACTATCATACAATCATCAATCAATACAATCCACTATCAATTGATCAATCATCCACTATAAACAATCAATTGAATTGCAATATGAATTGCACCACAATCGACGCATACAACCAAAATCAATTACAAGCACTAACTATGATTCTCTTTTCCATTATCATGCACATGAATTACCATCATGCAAGTACTATTTTCCGCATATAAATATTAGAAAGTGACGATACAAAAATTATAGGTGTCTTTCAAAGATTCCTTGTGTCTTTGTCTTCATTCTTCCATTTGCGAGTCTGAACAATATTCGCAACTGTGTCTTGGTATTTTTGGAAAAATGTTGACATAGAGACATTTTGTAATCATCTGGGAGAGCTGCGAGCAATCCTGTGAATTCAGAAGCAAAGCTTCAACTGATGAGTCTGCTATTCAGAAGACAAATGCTTCAACAGATAAGAGAGAATTTAATCTCAATGTAAACACAATGGTTTAACTCTTAAAAAACTCATACTTTATTTCATGAGGCTAGGCCTCTATTTATATACACATAAAGTAGATGTAATAGTAACATCTACTATTCCTAAATACCTCTAGGATATCATAATGCCTAGATACCCCTAGGACACTACAGGACTATGGCCGACAGGCCGTACATTATTTCTTTTTACATTATTGAGAATAATTATACATCTAAGCTCTGATACCAAGAATTTATATGCGGAAAATAGTACCTGCATGATGGTAATTCATGTGCATGGTAATGGAAAAGAGAACATAGTTAGTGCTTGTAATTGATTTTGGTTGTACGCGTCGATTGTCGTGCAATTCATATTGCAATTCAATTGATTGGTTATAGTGGATGATTGATTAATTGATAGTGGATTGTATTGATTGATGATTGTATGATAGTGATCAGCTATTCAGAAGCAAAGCTTCAACTGATGAGTCTGCTATTCAGAAGACAAATGCTTCAACAGATAAGAGAGAATTTAATCTCAATGTAAACGCAATGGTTTAGCACTTAAAAAACTCACACCTTATTTCTTGAGGCTAGGCCTCTATTTATACAAACATAAAGTAGATGTGATAGTAACATCTACTATTCCTAGATACCTCTAGGATACTACAGGACTATGGCCGACATTGAAGAAGCATTAAAAGAAGTATGCAGTGAAGATCCACTGGATAAGATAAATACTAATAATCAATTAGTTTCAATAAAGCTAAAAGACCCACTAGCGGAAATTAATATACCTAATAGAATACCTTATAGTATTAAAGATGTTAAAGAGTTTAAAGAAGAGTGTCAACAATTATTAAGCAATGGAATAATAAGAGAGAGTTCAAGCCCTCACTTAGCACCAGCATTTTATGTTGAAAATAAAGATGAAGTAAAGAGAGGAAAAAGACGAATGGTCATAAATTATAAAAAAATGAACGAAGCAACTATAGGAGCTTCCTATAAACTACCAAGATAAGATTATATTTTAGAAAAAATAAAAGGAAATACACATTTTAGCACATTCGATGCTAAATCTGGATATTGGCAATTAAGAATTGATGAGTCAACTAAACCATTAACAGCGTTTTCATGTCCCCCACAAAAACATCATGAGTGGAATGTATTACCTTTTGGTTTAAAACAGGCACCATCAATTTATCAACGATTTATGGATAATAATTTGCAAAGTTTAGAAAATATATGCTTAGCATACATTGACGATATTATTGTTTTTACTAAAGGAGACGAGCATGAACATATAAAAGCGGTATCAATCGTTTTACAAAGAATAAAAGAAAAAGGATTAGTTTTTCCTGTGTATTGCTTGTTAAAGAAATTGTTCCGTCCTTAGTTATTTTTAATCCTAAATATTCTACTTCACTTTGAAGTAGTTTAGACTTCTTTTATCATACAATCATCAATCAATACAATCCACTATCAATTAATCAATCATTCACTATAACCAATCAATTGAATTGCAGTATGAACTGCACCACAATCGACACATACAACCAAAATCAATTACAAGCACTAACTATGATTCTCTTTTCCATTATCATTCTCATGAATTACCATCATGCAACTATGATTCTCTTTTCCATTATCATGCACATGAATTACCATCATGCAAGTACTATTTTCCGCATATAAATAGAGGCCTAGCTCTATTTATACATACATTAAGTAGATGTGATAGTAACATCTACTCGGACGAATAATATTGCATGAGAATTAATTGTCTTGAACATTAATGGAAAAATGGGTCCAAAAGCTTTTGCCAATTTTGTTAATATGCGTCGATATACAAATTGGTGGATTGAATAATTTTGGTAAAGGTGATTGAAATCTATAAAGTTGGTTCAATATATGGAAAGATTCATAGTGGATTGATTGTGTGATTTCTTTTTAGAAATGATGATAGATAATGGATGAAAGCATTCAATCAATACTGAATGATAAAAGGATAGTGATCAGCTATTCAGAAGCAAAGCTTCAACTGATGCGTCTGCTATTCAGAAGACAAGCTTCAACAGATAAGAGAGAAATCAATCTCGATCTAAACACAATGGTTTAACTCTTAAAAACGCATACTTTATTTCATGAGCCAGGAATTTATAGCGGATAACTCAGACGAATAATATTGCATGAGAATTAATTGTCTTGAACATTAATGGAAAAATGGGTCCATAAGCTTTTGCCAATTTTGTTAATATGCATCGATATACAAATTGGTGGATTGAATGATTTTGGTAAAGGTGATTGAAATCTATAAAGTTGGTTCAATATATGGAAAGATTCGTAGTGGATTGATTGTGTGATTTCTTTTTAGAAATGATGATAGATAATGGATTCAATCAATAATGAATGATAAAAGGATCACGGATAACTCAGACGAATAATATTGCATGAGAATTAATTGTCTTGAACATTAATGGAAAAATGGGTCCATAAGCTTTTGCCAATTTTGTTAATATGCGTTGATATATGATGACGTATAGTCTATATTCGGGTCACGAACCCGAATATCATGACTCACTAACATTAAGTCCATCACGAGTGGACCATTATGATAACAGTTTGGGCTCACGAGGCCCAAACCCAAAACTATTTATGGATTAGATATAGGATATCTCCTAAATAAGGAGATATATATCGAATATCCGATATCGGTGGATACACCAAAGAGTGAGGAGCACGAAACCTTATCGGTTACGTGTGTATATATAGGGCATCATAGCTCTCTTCTAAGGTACGAATTACAACCCTAAAACTCTTCACAACCCTAAATCGATTACTTACTCTCACGCCGGAGGATAATCGGGGGAAACAATCCCTCGATAAGTCTAACGGTGTCTGTTGCCTTCTTAGTGCGCAGGTCTCAAGAGCATTAAGATCTAATTGGTATGAGAATAGGAACCCAAACAAGGAACGCTCAACTTTTGTATCAACAAGTGGCGCCATCCGTGGGACCCTACACTAAGAACTAGGATGACGAAGCATAAAATCTAAGTCAGCGGACTCCGTTGTTGGATAAGACACGCGGTGACCCCCAGAGGAAGAACTATCAAGACCTAACCTCTAGGCAAACCACTGGAACAACCAGTGCGCCTGGTCACAGGAACCGGGACTACCCCCAATTCTTCCAACAGTAGAATTACCCGCAGAGACGACTCAGACCACCATGGTGGTCCCAAACACTGATGACCTCCAACGTAATCTCTTCAACACTCCCCATCAAACGGCACCCACAGTGAACAACACTGTGCCGCCAGGCGCGCCTAACCGAGATAAGGGGACTGCTTTGGAAGAAAATATCATTGCGCTGGAAGAAGATACTCAGGAGTCGACGTTGAAAAATTTTGTATCCAAAAATTACGAAGCATTGACCAATCTCCTCCAAGAGGAGGCAAGAAGAAGGCTAAGCCAGAACTTACACGCTCGGTTTAACTTCGATGGAACATCCCCACCGCGCTACCTAGAGCGCGAGAATAACGAGAGGCGTACCGATGTCCACTCTAGGCTCGGTACAGCATCCAATTCGCAGTACTCGGAGGAGTACGAGGGTAATGAGCGACGCACTAACGTCCACTCTAGACTAGGTAGTCGCAGAGTCCGTGATAGACTTGGACCACGGCGCTCACCAAGCGAGAACTCTTCTAGATCTGGAAGCAGAAGAGTTCACGACAGACCAGGGAGACGAGTTTTCCCAAGTGAAAGCCCCTCTAGCTCAGACTCCGAAAAAAATGGCGCAAGCGCCGTAAAAGAAATGATTCTTCCTCGAGCAGCTCCTCGGACAACGAGGATAAAGAAACGGGACACTGGAAGTCCAGAGGAAGACGCCGCGAGGAAGAGGACAAGGACATATCCCTTCCTTGGCGTCGCCAAAAGGTTGATGCATTCTCAAAGCGCATCAGCGATTATTCGGACAACAAGAAAAGGCGCATGCCTTCCAATGTTAAAACATATGATGAAACGGGTGACCCTGATGATCACCTAAGAATTTTCGAATCCGCCGCTAGTATCGAAAATTGGCCACAACCTGTGTGGTGCCATATGTTTAATTCCACATTAGTGGGGAATGCGCGAACTTGGTTTAGCAAACTTCCACGAAGAAGCATAAAGGGGTATGAAGAGTTGCGGAAAGCATTCCGCTTGAACTTCACTCAAAGAAAGAAGTGCGCTAAGGACCCGGTAGAATTGGCCAGAATTAAACAGCGCCAAGGGGAATCAACGAGCGCTTTCATGGAGCGCTTCAAAGATGAATGCATACACATCAAGGCGTGTCCTGAAATACTAAAAATTTCAGGATTCATGAATGGGATAAATAACCAAGAGCTTATCAAAAAATTAAATGATAAAGTTCCCCAAACCTTTGATGAATTAATGAAGCGCACAAGGTCTTTCATCCAAGGAGAAGCTGCCGTCGCAGATAGCAAGAAGGGATACTCGAATTACAGACCGCAAGAACAGTCAAGGAGACAATCCAATGACCATAGCGGTAATCGTAATAAAAGCTATCGTAATGACGGAGGCGCACGGGGGAACGACAAGTATACCCCGTTGACAAAAACTCCGCGAGAGATATTCGCAACAGAAGGAGCAAACTTCCCTAAACCCCCACCAATGCGCACACCAGAAGGGAAGCGCACAGGGACAGGGTACTGCGACTATCATGGACAGAAGGGCCACACAACGAATGAGTGCGTCCAGCTACGCCAACTAATTGACAAATTAGTAAAAGAGGGCAGGATGGATCACTTAGTCAAAAACATTAAAGAAGGGAAAGATAAACAGCGAACAACGGATAAAAAAGAACCACCTAAAGACAAGGCAGACACAATTTACATGATACAATCATGGCAACGCAAAGTCAAGCAAAAAGTCAGCCAGAGGTTCTCTTCTAGCGATGAAATTTCTTTCCCCAAGTTGACTGCGGACAACGCGGTGGCGGAGCCACTCACCATTGAAATATATGCGGGGGGTCACAATATCCACCGCATGAACGTTGATGGAGGAGCATCCGCAGAAATAATGTACGAACATTGTTTCAAGAGACTACGACCCGAGATACAAAGCCAGTTGGTCCCCGCCGCATCATCTTTAACAGGCTTTACAGAAGAAAATATATGGCCAATAAGACAACTACGGCTACTAGTCATGGTCGGCAACAAGGAGCACTCCACAAAAGCGTGGATGAACTTTATGGTGATCAGATCCCCCTCGCCATACAATGGCATTATTGGAAGATCGGGAATATCAGCCCTGCGCGCAGTGCCATCCACAGCACATGGAATGCTAAAATTCCCAGTAGAAGGCGGCATTGTCACCCTATACAACAACGTTGTGCCTCCCGAAGAATGTAATACGGTTACATGTGAGGCAACACACACTCCAGAGCATGGCGCAGCCAAGATACCGAACTTAAAAGTAGCAATCCACCCTGATTACCCTGAACAACAGATATCGCTTGGGGGCTCACTGTCAGATAAAGGAAGAGCAGCCGTGTGCGCACTCCTGCAAAAGAACTTGGATATCTTCGCATGGGAGCCAAAACACATGACTGGCGTACCTCGGTCGATCTCAGAACACAAGCTACAAATCCGACAAGGATATCCACCAATAAGGCAGTAAAAGCGCGGCCAAGCTCCAGAGCGCGCGAAAGCCATCTCGGAGGAAGTACACAAGCTTGTGGACGCAGGCATCATGCGAGAAGTCTACTACCATGACTGGCTGTCTAATCCAGTCATGGTTAAAAAGAGCGATGGCAGTTGGCGAATGTGTGTGGACTTCACAGACCTGAACAAAGCATGCCCGCAGGACTGCTACCCACTGCCAGAGATAGATTGGAAAGTGGAATCCTTATGTGGATACCCCTTTAAATGCTTTTTGGACGCATACAAAGGGTACCACCAAATCCAAATGGCTAAGGAAGATGAGGAAAAGACAGCTTTCCATACGAGCCAAGGCGTCTATTGTTACACGAAGATGCCTTTTGGACTGAAGAATGCAGGTGCCACCTACCAGCGCTTAGTGGATAATGCATTTGTAAAGCAAGTGGGTCGCAACCTGGAAGTCTACATTGATGACCTAGTCATAAAGAGCCATACTGAAGATGAAGTAGTGCGCGATATTGAAGAAACATTCAAAACACTACGGAAAATCAATATGAAGCTAAATCCTAAGAAATGCACTTTTGGCGCCACAGAAGGCATGTTCTTAGGATACTTGATAGAACCGGATGGCATTAAACCGTGCCCAGAAAAGACAGAAGCGGTCATACAACTTCCCTCACCATGCACGTTGAAGGAAGTCCAATCCTTGAATGGGAAGCTAGCCGGTCTAAACAGATTCCTATCCAAGTCAGCGGACANTCAATATGAAGCTAAATCCTAAGAAATGCACTTTTGGCGCCACAGAAGGCATGTTCTTAGGATACTTGATAGAACCGGATGGCATTAAACCGTGCCCAGAAAAGACAGAAGCGGTCATACAACTTCCCTCACCATGCACGTTGAAGGAAGTCCAATCCTTGAATGGGAAGCTAGCCGGTCTAAACAGATTCCTATCCAAGTCAGCGGACAAGGCACTACCACTATTTAAAACACTCAAGAAGTGTACAAAAAAGGGAGACTTTCGCTGGACTATCAAAGCGGAGGAAGCGTTTCAGCAGCTCAAACAAACAATAACAGCGCTTCCCAAGTTAGTCACACCCCGACTAGGGGAGGAGTTGATAATGTACTTGTACGCAACTCATGGGGCAGTCAGCGCAGTACTATTGACGGATAGAAATTCAGTACAAACACCTGTGTACTTCGTAAGCAAAGCGCTTAAGAAAATGGAGACCAACTATAACCCGATGGAAAAGCTAGTACTGGCGCTAGTATTTGCAGCCAAAAGACTGCGCAGATACTTTCAAGCGAACCCCATAGCGGTGATCACAGATCAACCCATCAAGCAAGTAATCTCCAAGCCCGACGCGTCTGGGCGATTGCAGAAGTGGAGCGTATTATTAGGTGAGCACAACATCTCCTATAGACCACGCACTGCAATCAAAGGCCAAATACTTGCAGACTTCATCATTGAAAAGCCGGACACTGATGACATACCTCAACAACCAAAGGTTGACTTGCAAGAACCATGGATCCTTTTCACGGATGGATCTTCATGTGTAGATGGTTATGGCGCGGGCCTCATCCTTACCAACCCAGAAGGAATGGAATTCACATATGCCCTGCGCTTTGAATTCACTGCCATGAACAACGAGGCAGAATACGAAGCCCTAATCACTGGATTACACATCGCAGCACGAATGGGTGTACGCAACCTAGAGGAAAACGTAGATTCCAGATTGGTAGCCAACCAGGTGTCAGGAGAATACGAGGCTAAAGAAGAGAACATGATCCAATACCTTGAAAAAACAAAGTCCTTAATCCAAGGCTTTGACAGATTCACAATCAAGCAGGTCCTTAGAGGGGAGAACAAGAAAGCAGACGCGCTGAGCAAGATTGCGTCTACAAGTTTTGCTCATCTGTCCAAACAAGTATTGGTGGAAATCTTGAAAGACAAATCGATCTCCGAGATGGAGGTATCCACGGTGATAGAAGAAGAAGGCCCTACATGGATGACACCTATAGTGGACTTCATCAGCAAGGGGACACTCCCCCAAGAACAGAAGGAAGCTCGACGAATACGGCGCACAGCACAACGATTCGAGCTTAGAGATGACGTCTTATATAGGCGCTCATTCTTGCAACCATGGCTCAGATGCGTTGGACCTCTTCAGGCAGACTATGTACTTCGAGAGATCCACGCTGGCTCATGCAGTATGCATTCAGGACCGCGGTCCATTGTAGCGCGAGCTCTAAGGTCAGGATACTATTGGCCAACGATGCACCGTGATGCGCGAGATTTGGTACGGAAGTGCAGCGATTGTCAAGTCCACAGACCCATCCCGCGCCGACCACAGCATAAACTAACACCCATCACATCACCATGGCCATTCTATAAGTGGGGTATCGACATCGCTGGACCTTTCCCCGTTGCTGCAGGTGGATTGAAATTCCTTATTCTGGCAATAGACTACTTTACTAAGTGGATCGAAGCAAAGGCAGTAGCGACCGTAACAGGTAACCAAGTAAAACGATTTGTATGGGACAACATAGTATGTCGCTTTGGATTACCTGGTGAGATTATCTCAGATAACGGGAAACAATTCCGTGATAATCCATTTAAAGATTGGTGTGAACAACTGAATATCACGCAACACTTTGCGTTAGTAACTCACCCACAAACCAATGGTCTGGTTGAACGCGCGAACCATAGTCTGGGTGAAGGGATCAAAGCGCGCCTAGACAGACACAAAGGAAGATGGGTAAAAGAACTGTCACATGTTCTTTGGGCACACCGAACAACAATCAAAGTTAGCAATGGAGATACTCCTTTCTCTCTCGTCTATGGAACAGAAGCTGTGATACCAGTTGAGATTGGAATGCCAACTATCCGCACAGCAGAAGTTAACATCACCACAAATGATGATGAGCGGCGCATAGACTTGGATCTTNTGAAGGGATCAAAGCGCGCCTAGACAGACACAAAGGAAGATGGGTAAAAGAACTGTCACATGTTCTTTGGGCACACCGAACAACAATCAAAGTTAGCAATGGAGATACTCCTTTCTCTCTCGTCTATGGAACAGAAGCTGTGATACCAGTTGAGATTGGAATGCCAACTATCCGCACAGCAGAAGTTAACATCACCACAAATGATGATGAGCGGCGCATAGACTTGGATCTTCTGGAAGAAAGGCGTGAACGTGCAGCGATACGAGAAGAAAAAGCCAAATCAAGAATGAAAGGATACTATGATGCCAAAGTACGAAGCACTTCATTCAGACCAGGCGATTTCGTATACCGCAAAAATGACTCAAGCCGTGCAGAAGACACAGGAAAGCTAGGACCAAAGTGGGAAGGACCTTACGAGGTCGTTGAAGCACTTGGAAAAGGAGCGTACAAGCTGCGCGATAAGAACGACCATGAGCTAAAACGCACGTGGAATGTTCGCAATCTCAAGAGATGCTACCTTTAGGAAAGGCTACGGCCCAACATGGACACTCGCGCACTTTAGAAAGTGCCCCAATAAAGATCCATGTATTTTTCTTTTTTTTTTACCTTATCTAGATAAGTAATGTTTCTCTTTTACAAAAACTTGCAAGTATTAATTCAAATTCGCGGTTTCTAGCTAACTCCGCGAAACAATTTCTTTACATTGTTATTTAAATACTATTTATGTTTCAATGTGTTGGTTACATTACCTTTAGCCTACATGGCGTGCATGCACTTACTAATACCTACGTTGGTAAAAGGGTGAGTTAACCTACTAAACAACTCGTTGAGTAAGAGGATTGCAAACCCATCAACTTCGGATTACGCATCCTTGTTAAACACCTTACGCTCAAGAGGTTGGCGCAAGTTCCTTGCGCACCCCACGATGGATGCGCAATATTGCACACTGTGCGCGTTTAACAACTTAGGAAACCAAGACTCTTGATTCCTTAAAATAATATTCACAAATACGACAAGTACACATACACAAATTCATGGACGACTGTGATTTTTTCTTCCAAGTTAAAAATTCCATACACGAATATGGTCTTTACTTGGTAAACTTCATACATGATTATGATTTTTTCCTTTTTAAGCATACTTTGGATACTTAGATGTCTTAATACAAAGATACATAATTATGAACAAACTGTGCTTAATGTATCATAAAAGAACAACAAGTTCAAAATCATAAGTACTTGGGAATATGCTAAGTACAAAAGAACTTTTTATATATACACGAATTTCATACAAGTCTGAATTCAAAAAATGCTAAGTACAAACACCTAAAGCTATGCCATCCGCCTTTAGCTGGGTTGGAGCTCCCACAAAAGCTGCTTCCTTAGCATCATAAGTCTTTTCAGAACTCAGCATCACTAAAGAAACATGGGCCACGGGTGACAGGCACACCACCTACCTAGGAAGATGCGCTGCGCGATGGCCGCCACCAAAACGGCTTTCCCTTGACAAACCCCTTTTTTTTCCTGGCAACCTGGAGGCGGTGAGCAGTAAGGACCCTTTGAGAAGGTATCTCTTTCCAATAAGGGAATGGATTTAAGATATATCACCGGTTGAGCAAAGAGAGGTACCTTTCAACTGCCGGCCACGCAGGCTTCAGGTAGAAGTCCGGCTGCTGGTCAGCATCATCCTGCAGATGCCTTGGCAAAGTGAGCCACCGCCATGATCACGTTCATTGGATTGATTTGATCACGCTCCAACCGCGAGATATGGGGAAGCTCGAACTCTTCACTTTCCATGGCAGCAATGAGCTCAGCGATCGGGTGCTTGCCTTATTTACCCAGGAACTTCAGCAAGCGCACGTCAACAACTTGGCCTCATCCAGTGTGGCCAGCCAATTCTTGTCGTGCGGCCACGGCGCATTCCACTACCTTTCCAAAGGCCGTGGTGACCTTCTGGAGGATTCAAGCGTGCACATGGCCGGCCAGGCGAAGGCCATGGCTAATCAGCCACTACACAAAAATAACACAAGTGTTAGTGTATTGAACAAGTCCAGACATATAAGCATGAAATAAAAAGCAACAGAATTACCTGGCTCAGCTACAGATTGGACCATAATGAGGATACAACTTTCCTCGTCGTTGATGTGTCGTTATAGTATATATAATAACCCAAGTAATTTCTCAACAAATAAGGAAATCACTCTGGTCGTGTTCTCAGTGAAGGTTAAATGGAAATTGTTATCGGAATGATAAACCGTTGTTGTGAAAAAGTGTAAAAATGAAAATAGAGGAAAGAAATTGCATTAGCACAAAGATATATCAATAACGCATCATAGTACAAGCTATGAATGCAAAAGATCATAAAATCAGATAATGGAAATGCAAACGTGAAAATTAAAACGTACGCAAAAATAAAACGCGGACTTTTGTTTAAAAATGATCCTAAAAATGGTGAAACAAATTTCTAAAACTTTAAACACTAAAAAGAATTTAGAAAAAGAAAAATATTTTTTTTTTTACTTTTTATTTATTTAATATGAATTAAAACTATTTTTTTGTATTTTTTTATTTTTAAGAAAAATAACTAGAAATTGAAAATAAAAAATAGGGGGACTGAAAATGTAAATTTACAAAACTATTTTAAAAGTTTAAAAGCTAAAAATGAAAATGTGAAAAGTCTAGGGACTGAAAATGTACTTTAACAAACTAATTTTTAACTAAAACTCAAAATTAAGAACTACAGGGACTATTTTTGTAATTTTTGAAAGTGAAATTTAAAGGATATTAAGTCTAATCTCCAATTACACTTTTACAGAAACTATGAGGACTAGAAATGTAAAAATGGAAAAATGCTTATGTTTTTACTCTATTACCAAACAGTTTCACAAGCTCTTTTCAAGAGCTTGTAAAAAGCTTAAATCTCAACCAATTTGAAAAATAAAAGCTGTTCCAGAAAGCTTATCTACCATAGATTGCAAATTTCATAAAAGCCCTATCTCAAAATCAACAATTAACCACTAATTTTAGACATGAACTTTTGCAAAAACTGTGTTACTGAAATACTTGATGAAAACAGACTTTCACTACTTTTTGCAGGCAATTTTAATCAAGTTAATGTTATTGGAACAAGCTGAGCTTCCAAACTTAAGAATTAGGCCAGGTGATCTATCCAAAAACTCAAAATCATTACAAATTCAATCACAAACAAGCTTTCAAATCAGATCATGAACATGGACTTTCACAGTCAGCATACACTGTCTTAAAAATGAAAATGCACAGTTGACTTTATTTTGCAAGATCAGTTTGACTATTTCTACTTTGACAGATTATAATCATCACTATATGTATAATGAACTAGTTTATGCACAAAAATCACAACCACAAACACTTACTGCAAAGATTAAACAAAACCTCATGAACAGCTAACAAAAGTAGCATGCAGAAAAGAAATTACAAGCTAACTTTGACTATTAACCAAAAGATCTACCAGAATTAATGCATATTTGAACTAGATGTGAGTACTGCTAGTGAAATGAACCAGTATAAAGTCAAACTAAAATCAATAGCATAGTAAATTCTATAGATCCAAACACTCTATATCCTACTTTATACTATAAAACTGAGATCTAAGAGTATTTTACTATTCTAGTGATCAATCTAGATGCAAAATCACTAAATGAAGCTATTCCAACAGTTAAATCCAACTACTATCTAGTAAAAACATAATCTAATAGACAAATTCAACTATGCAGAATGAACAGTAACACTCCAAACAGAATAATAGCAAACAATCAGATATAGAACAATCACAACTACACTACTCTTGATCAAAACAATCTAATCAATCTGAATATTACACTTAAACAGATCAAAGCTCTTAAAGTAATGAAACAGAATATGAGCTTAAATGGAAATAAGATCTTACAACTTTGCAGTTCTCAGCTCTCTGAGAACCTCCAGAGCTTGCCTATCTCTTTGGATAGGCTTATGAACACTTCTGGAACACAAACAACTCCACTGAATTACACCATTTCTAACTTATTCCCCAATCTTTGACTTCTTGTTGAACTAGCTTGATTTACTGAGATTAAACCTCTAATTGTAGGAACAAGTCACAACTAAGCTTTAAAACTAAATTTGAGCTTATTCAAAGCTGTTTTGAGTAAAATGAAACATTATTTTTTATATTTTTTATTTTTCTGTTTTTTTACTTTTTATATTTCCTGAAATTGTGAAAATAAATGTTGGAGATGATAACAAATTATAAAAGCTCTCATAAGCTTCAGATAAGCTTATGAGACTAAAAAGCTTATGAACTTATCTTAACTCTAGTAGATGAGAATAGAGAAAGAGCTAGTACAAAACTGAAAATGAAGTTTATTTCACTAAAATTCTCTCAAATGATTACAAAAGCTGAAACTGATTACAATAGAACTAAAATAAAAGCTGAAACAAATTCGGCAGCATAACACTAACTAAAAACTACATACTGAAAATGAGAGGTAAACATCTCTATTTATAGCTAAAATGAAGAGGAGCGTCTGGGTGCCTTGGATTCCATCCTCAGAAGACTCTAGACTTCGAATATACCTTGAATATACCTCCTTAGATCCTTTCTGACTCACTTGGACCAATCACGAGCTTCCATGCTAGCCAAATGACGTGTTAAGACCAATCCAATTCTGCCATCTGTCATTCTTTTGGTGTCAGATGTGTCAGGGAAAGTTGAATTACTCAATTACCCCTAAATACGAGGTTAATTTGGGTTCAATCGAAGGGGTTGGATATTTAGGGTTCATATATACTGGAAAAAGGGTGGATTTGGGGGAAATAAAGGCGCGTGATGTTTTTTTATATTTATTCATTTTATGAACCGGGTTAAAGAGTTATGAAATTGGGCCGAGTCTTGTGGAATATGGGCTGGTTGGGTTTATTATGTGTTTTGGATTGGTGTTTATTAAAGAGAAGATAGATTTATTTTGGCAGCCAAAAATCATAAGGACCACTTTTGTACTTTTCTGAATTATGAGGGACCAAATATGTCAAATCTGAAAAATATATCCAAGGACTAAAGTTGACCAATCATGATTCTCCAAGGACTTGTTTTGCCATTCTGAGCTCAACTTTAATTTCTGAATCCCGGGCTTTGACTTTGTTGACTATCTTCCGTCTCGTGCTCGTTTTTGGTTGTTTTGTCTCGTTTTGAATCCGTTTTTGCATAATCCTTTCCTGCACAATCAGAAACACAAAAATACATATATCTTTGGCATTTCGTTAGTGTTTTTGGTCTTTTTGGTCTTAAAAATGGTGAATAAACGATATGTGATTTCACACATATCACTTTCACCCCATTATTGAGACCAATCTTGTCACCAAAATCTCCATTCCTATATTTTGACATTTCATAAAGGCATAAATTAAGCTTCACGTAAAAAAATTAAGCTTTCATACACATTTAAAAATTAATATGTTTGATACCATTTTTTTATGATCTGATCATAAAAACATGGAATTCTTACTTGTGTGTGGGTGTGTCACTCATTTGCTTGATATCTTTCCCACAAATATAACAACGCTTAAGACACTCCTCAAATTTTGTGTCATCGGGAGATTCCCCAGCATACGCCAGAGGGTGGTTGCCACCACCGAGGGTCGTAGCCACCATGGAACGCGGGATAGGGTGGCAATCTATCACCATGCCACCATAAGAATGCGTCATTATGGGGCATCCATCTTTGATGGACACAACACAAGTGTACTCCTCTGAGCTAGTGATCTCATTCGGGCTCATTGGGATAATATATAAGTCACGTGCACTAAAGCCGTGCTTGGCTTGGAAATCTCTACACTTGGGATGTTTCCACTTCCAAAGCTCCCCTGGAGCGGAATATAGAATATCAAGTGCGGTGAGTGTAGGACGAAGCACTATGTACTCAGAATTGGACTGGAAAGGGATTGTTTCATGGAACCCGCCCGTGAGACCAGCTGATGATGAGTGTTTTGGGATGAAAAGGGTTTTTTGTTTGTAAAAATTTATGACAGATCCAATCATTGAGTTGTAAAAGTATGAACTCAAACCCGATGATGAATTGAGTCGCTGACTTATTGAATTTCCCATTTTCCACGTAGAATCTGCATAAGACCGATCGAACATGTCATACATGTTACATAACACAACTATTATTTTAGTTATTTTATAGGAACACTATTTTTTTACATGTTACATCTACTAAAGGTTGTATAAAATTAAACTACAAAATTTGTTCTGTGAACATCTGACTTAAACTAAATTTCGCATATGCATTTAGTCTAATTTGAGTGTTTGATAGTTAGTTCACTGATTATATATTAAAGATCTTGAAGTTTTGCTTAAACAAAAAAATATAACTCGAATTTTCACACAAATTTATGCGTTTTGTTTTTGTAAATGTAAGAATTGTTGATGGGGAATATGAAGTGCTTAAAGAAAATTGTATACGATCTTAAATAAATATCATACAAATTACATTAAGTTGAAGTAATTGGGAATTCCAAAAGCTTTTACCTGCTCTTTTGCTATTGATTTTGATATGAATGCCACGACCACCCAAATGCAAGTTTATGTGAATGTGTATATAGTCAATATTATATAAACTTGAATAAACACTGTAAAAGAATGATATTTATAGACGCAGACAGAGTGTCACTATTTTACATAATACGATCACATGTTTTCTCTTTCTCTTTTCTCATTTTACTCGCGCAAACTTGTAATATGACCTTTAAAAAGACTCCACGTTCTAAATAACTAATTGGCTAAGAATAAAAATGAATTCCTTGTATCTTAAAGTTTCAATTTGCCCTTTTTGAGTTTTGACATTATATTTAGACAAAAACCTTAAGAAAAAAGAAGAAAACAAACTTTAAGTCTCATGTGAAATGAAATACATGTGACATATTGATCCATATGTGATTATATGCATTTAAAGGGGGGAAAAGAAGCCACTTTTAGACTTTAGTAATTGGAACCAATATAAGTAACAATATAAACCAATTATCAAGCTTATCCTTAAGTTATGAAAATCACATAGCTAAATATAGAT